>JANIPN010211208.1:0-11726 GCA_027478595.1 Erythroxylum anguifugum | reverse complement strand
CCCCCCCCCCCCCCCCCCCCGCAGCTCGGTGAAGTTCTCTACCACTCTTCCTCTAAGGTCGTCACCGTCTTCGCTCTTACTTGATCGACGACTTTAATGCGACGCTTGTAGCGCTCTCCTGATACCCGAGGCGAGGCTCTGGCCCCCTTGCTCTCGCACGATGCTGAAGTGATGACCTTCGCTGGTGTCCACTGACATGTCCCCGCCAAGGATCTGCTCCCAGCCATCAGTGCCGCGATAGCCTCGACGACTCAACAGAAAATCGACGATTTTGGTCCCATCCCGCGCTTTCTCAGATACATCTGGTGTAAGATGTTCATCGAGTCCCGCCGCAGCCCATATCAAGGATACTTTCGGACGGCTACCGTGTTGATTGTCCATCTGCAGCTCCTTAGGTCGATATTTAGCCAGTGCGCCAATCGTCCGCTGGAAGTTCCGTTCTAACTTCGCATTAGACGACGCCGACGGCCTAGTACCGAATACGCCCTCGCGGAAGAGCATTGCCAAGAAGCTGAGCGGCATGGGCTCGTACAACAGCGGGCAAGGCGAGTCGATCAAGATTAAGTTTTGAACCACTTTGCCAGCCGCCAACAACCTTCGCACGACTTCCAGCGCGAAAAAGCCTCCAGCAGACCAGCCGGCGATATGGTACGGTCCTCCTGGTTGCACTTCCAGGATCTGCTGCACCCATACGTCCGCGAAACCCTCCACACTCTCCTCTGCCTTCGTAGCCGGTGCGTCTGGAAGACTGAATGCCCACACACTCATTGACTCATCAATTGAGGGCAGAGGAATATAAGCAGCCGGCGATCCTCCACCATCCGGCAGCAGAAATAGGCAACGGCTTCCACTGCCCCTATGAAGAAGCAATGGTTTCGCCCTGGCTCGGTCAGCCCCTGTGTTGCTCGCGCGTTCGTGATCTTGGGAACAAACCTTGTTTTGGGGCGTAGACACATTCTTTTGAGCACTCATCAAGCGATCCTCAAGGCTCTCTAAAGTCGCCGCCGATGATAGGATCTCCGCCGGAATAGCCACGCCTAAGCTGTTCTCGAGCTCGGTACTGATGCTCCACGACAACAGGGAGTCGACGCCCAGCTCGGACAGGGCTTGATCCGCCAGCAGCTCTTCAGCGTCGATGCCGATCTGCTTCGCCACAATGCTCCGTAAAGCCAAAGCATCATCCGAATTGAGCGCGCTTCCTTCAGCTGGTGTAGCTATACCACTGGACTCGTGCGAACTCGAACAATCGCTCGTTGGATCCAGATGGGTCTCATCGACCTCCTCGGTTGCCCCAATAGCATCTCTGAGATCTTTGATGGTATTGCACGCCAGAAGTGCATCTTGATCTAATGCAACGTCACAGACCTGATGTAAACGGTCGGCGATGGTCAGACTCAAGAGGGAGTCGATGCCCAAGCTGATTAGGCTGACTTCGTCGGTGAGTTCTGCCACATCAACTCCAGCTTCATCAGCAATGACTTTGTGAGCGGCCTCCCAACTTTTCGCGCTGGAATTCACTGTGGCCTTCTCTGGTGGCGTTTGGGCGTGCCTCAAAGGTGTTGGCGCGGCGGTGTGTGGCTTGAGCTTCGGGGAATGGACCTCCCCACGTTCCGGGGTGAGAATTTTCGAGAGAAGCTGTCTGGGTACCCTCTGGAACTTGAGATTCTCGATCATGCCAACGATCTCGTCGTCTCGCACAAGGACGACGTCTCCCGCCACGTGGCCTTGTCCATTCTGCACCATCTTGACATAGACGCGATACGTTGCAGTAGGATCGATCAACTCCGCGAACTTCATGTTCTCCCAGCCACCCGAGATATACACTCCTTTGTTCGTGTCGATGGTCTCGTTGGCGTTCATAACGAAACCAGCCAGGTGTACGATGGCATCGATCCAGAAAGGACTGCAATGGTATTTGCCTCCATCATTGCCTTGGTATAGCTCCAGGCGGGCGGAGGCTTCGAGCTGCTCACTGTTCATGGTGACTTCCTGCATGGCCTGATATTTTGGATCATAATCAACCACCGAAGCGAAAAGTTTGTACACCATACTCCGCTGCATCTTGTGGCTTTTCCCTGCGACGACACTCTCCTGTAACAGGTCGAAGCTCCGCATTGTGTGATGTTGCACACGAGACCACTGCGCCTTCCACTTCGAAGAGTCTCCAGCTGCAAGCGTGCACGTGGCTCGCGCCTGTGCATCGTCGTTGAGCAGAAATCCGATATTGATGATACCTTCGAGCAGATGAGCCGTGGCCGAAATCCGGAGGATGCCAGTAGTCTTGGACCTGTCTTTAGGGACCGTAATCGGCTTGAAAATGTCCATGTTACAGATGTCCAATGCGTCGTTGAATGACGACGAAGGGAATCTATCCTTCACAACATTTCCGACTGTGATGGCTACGTCCCCATACACAGACTATCAGGCTTAGTTAGCACAAATTCCACTCTAATTGCAGGATGAACTTACCGCAGGAAGCAGACCCACGCCACCGACTGCGTGGCCCATGACCGTGCCATGTATATCGACTTCCGAAAGCAAGGTCTCAAAGTCAATGTTAACGATGCCTGAGGGATCTTCGGCGCATTTCGTCATTCGATGCACACTTGTACTGATCAGGCTGCTCTGGTCCTGCAACGCTGGATCGGAAGATGAATCTGGTCCGTGTGGAGAATTCCTCCTCAGCAGAAAGTCGTTGTAAGGGATCCAGTGTTTCTTCAACTCAAACGCATACGTCGGCATCCGAATGAGCGAGAGATCCTGTTCAGCGTCGCGGTGATAATTATGCCAGTCCAAGTCGCAGCCCGCGTTGTATAAGTCTACTGCCGCATGACAAAGAGTCGTCCATACGTCTGTTCCTTTCTTCATACTGGGCAGTGTTTGTATCTGCGAACCCAGGGTCTTGGTTATCATGCGACTACAGAGCGGCTGCGGTCCCATTTCAATCCAGATCGTGTTCTCATCGATGATGTTCTGCTTCTCGAGAGCAGAGAGAGCGCCTTGGAAGTCCACCGTGCCACGACATTGTCGCCCCAGATACCCGGCATCGAACACGCCCTCTGTCTGCACAACCTTTGCCAGTGAGGTAGATGCGACAGGCGTATGTGGCGGCTTGAATGATACTTTGCTCGACAAATGTTTGAAGGGTTCCAAGATTGGGTCTACCTGTGAGGAGTGAAATCCGTACGGCAAGTTGAGTTGGGTCGACTTGATAGATGCTTCTGATAGAAGCGCCGCAAGAGCGGTAACGTCATCCACAGGTCCACTGAAGACGCAGTCAGCCGGTCCGTTGATGCAAGCAAGCTCAACGCCACTGTTCGTGTTCTTCAAGACGTCTTGTACAGCCTGCACTGTTGCCTGGATTGCAAGCATGGAATGTGTCTGTGGCTTGCAAAGAGTCTCTAGGAGACGTGCTCTTTCACCGACGAGGTGTAAAACATCCCGCTCGCCAAGTACGCCAGCAGCGTAGAGAGCGCTATACTCTCCAAGACTGTGACCAATGACAGCAACGGGCTCTTTGATTCCCCAGGACGACCAGAGCCGTAAAAGCGCCATTTCAACTGCCACAACTGCAAGTTGCGATCGCATGGGAGATGCATCTATCGAGTCCTCTGCCAGGATCAGATCGATGAATGAATCCAAGCCGAGACTGATGCAAGCGTCGTTCATTGAATGAAGTGCGTCTCTGAATACTGCGTTGGTACGCATCAGTTCTGCTCCGACACCTTCATACCAGCTGCCCTGGCCGGTGAACGCAAAGGCGATTTTTGGTGGTGTGGACATTCTCGGCTCGCTCAAGTCGTTCAGCTTTTGTTCCAAGTCTTCTTTCGAGGAAATAGAGAAAGCCTTCCGCCACGAGTAATGGGCTCTCCGAGCGGACGAGGTGTAAGAGAGATCAGCCACCAGATTTTCGTCGTTTTGCGTGGCCAGCCACGTTTTTAGTCTTCGACCAGCTTCAGCGAACGAGCCTTTGGACTTTGCTGACAAACAAACGGGATATTCGAACCGGCTTGACTGCGGGCTGAACTGCCTGGACTTTGGTGGCGCCTCCTCGATCAAGAACGAAGTGCAACCCCCTGCAGCACTGAAGTTGCTAACCACTGCACGATGCACTTTACCAGGACTTCGCAGGTACTCCATTTCTTGATTGGAGACTTTGACGTTGTGGTGGTCGAAATCAGGCAGCAATTTGTTCCGTTTGCCCTGTATGCCCACGTGCGGCGGGATTCTCCCCTCTTGGAAGACCTTCAAAGCTTTGATAAGCGATGTGGTCCCAGACGCGGCTTCGCTGTGACCAACGTTGGGCTTGATGGCGCTGATGTACAATGGCCGGGATGGTGATGCAAATACACTGACGACCGATTGAGTTTCGACCTGATCGCCGGCCTGTGTGCCTGTTCCATGCAATTCCACGTAATCCACATCACTGTGTTGAAGGCCGGCTTCCTGCAGCAACGTGCGATACAAGGACTCTTGTGTGGGTCCATGTGGACGTGTGATTGACAGCGCTTCAGTAGGATAATTTGATGCCGTCGCTGATATGACACCAAGAATTCGATCCCGGTCTGCTTGCGCTGCGTCGAGACGCTTGAAAACAAGGGAACAGATGGCCTCGCCTCTGCAATAGCCATCAGCATCCTCATCAAACGTTTTACAGCCACCCGTTGAAGACAGGAACTGCCCGGCAATCAGCCCATTGGTATTATCACAGCCGCAAAGAGTGTTGATGCCTCCTGCCAGCGCTGTGTCACATTCACCACTCCAGATGGAGCGACATGCCAGGTTCATGGCTACAGCCCCTGACGAGCACGCCGTGTCGATGGAGTATGCTGGACCACCGAACTTGAAAAAGTAGTTTATGCGACCCTGGACGTGTTGGTGGTTAGCCAAGTGCTTAGTCTGTGAGGAAGGGAAAGGTCATACCGGTGCGAAAGCACGCAGGCTACCTGGGATGTAGTACGTGTCAACGTTCAAAGTCATGTTCTGCTCTTTGTACTCATCCACAGTCTGGCCGTAGAAGGTACCGATCCGATGTGATTGCGTTGATGGCGTGCGGTCAACGACTAGACCAGCGTCTTCCATTGCTTCAAGTGCAGTCATCATGGCAAGTCTGTGTCCAGGGTCCATCTGACTTGCTTCTCGAGGTGAAATGTTGAAGAAACGGGCGTCGAAATGACCCAGATTGTCAATGAAGCAGCCATAAGCCTTCGATTTGAGATGAGTATCAGGATCAAAGCGGTCTTTAGGGACCGTCTTGTGCAGTCGTTTCCCCTCGAGCAAAAGATTCCATAGCTCGTCAGCGTCCGAGGCACTTGGCAGACGCATCGCCGTACCTATGATTGCTATAGGCATTTGCTTCGACTGAGCTCGAGGCGCGGTATCACGATCGAGAGGCTCGCGCATCTTCACACTCTTATGTGATTTCAGAGCGCTCACAAGCTGCTGCGCAGCGACATTGGATCCGTATCCTCTCACCTCGTACGTGATGTCGTCGTCATTCTGCAGGCGGGCTTTGACCGCACCCAGGGTGTCAGACCACAACATTGGAGACATGAGAATCCTCATGGCAAGACGGGAAGCCTCGCAATTATCTTCGTCCCCATTGGTCGATGTGGACGTGTCTGAGCTATTGATGAGGATACAGTTTCTGTCACCTTGCAGAGAAGGAGAAAGATCTGCGAGACTTCTCTGGATGGACTGACGAGTATAAAGCCGACCAGAGTGATAGGGCGCGTGGATTGGTATCCATCGCGCAGCCACGTGCGAATTTGACGGAGATGATCTCTTGAGCCAAGCGAGAAGCAGCTCTAGGGAGGATGGTGGTCCGAAGACTGTGATTGAGGTACGTCCAATATATCCAATCCATAGGTGTTTAGACGGGGGTATTGACTATGAAAGCGTCAGAACATATCTTCGATTTTTTATGAGCTTGGAGCAGCTTACTTCTGCGTCGTGGAAGTCGTGCAGCAGTTTGTCCGTGATGTTCAAATCCCGGCCCAGGGACAATGCCCAGCTGCGCTGAGGGGCGTACTCGCGTTCAATACTCTCGCCAACCTCAGCAGCCAACAGTCCAGTACGGAACGCAACCCGAACGGCCGTCAGACTCAGCTCCATCAAGTGGAGCAGGCTTTTGGACATGGCGAGCACGGCTGCCGAGATCTCGCCCAGACAGAAGCCCACGCATGTACTATCTGCCCCTGCAAATGGTTCACATGGTTGGTTCTCGTGTTCGCTATACGGGCGTTAGCAGATTTCTCCAGCATTGTCAATCATACTGTTGATGGACCCACGAGACAATGCTTCCCAAATGGACAATTACAACAAGCGCGGCGTGGACTGCGGGATGTATGTTCCCGGCGTGGCGACATCGTGACAGCTCAAGCAAGCTGCTGGATATGGAGCGTAGCTCGTCTGGTATTGCTGTCGCGACCTGTATTTCGTCGCGAAGGACTTTAGTCACGGAATGTACAAACTTTGCCTGGAGACTCGATTCTCGATATGACGATGTCAACGCCTGAATCGCAGATTCAAGGTCGAATGAGCCATCGCTAAAGCAAAAAATGGGACGTGTACGACACATGTTGAAATTGTGAAGAAGGGTTCAGGACGATTGAGCATCCAGAACCTCACGTCGTCTGCAGGCTGGCTTTGAAAGTCTTATTGAAATGGGACTAAGTATTGTATACATGAGGGTATAATATACCACCAAGCCACTGACGCCCGCCCGACAGAAGCCTGTTACGCTAACCCTGCTGATAAGACGATCAATAAGGCAAGGTAGGATCGACTCGGCGACTTGGCGGAGTTGTGCGTTACGGAAACACTGCTCAAGCCGCTTTGTTCATCTACCACGAAGCTAGACCCCATCCTCGGAGGTTCACTATCATCAAGATACGCGGCTCTGAGCAGCCTCGGAACGCTATCGCACCTATCAGAGGTCATTTCAAGAATTTGTCACGGCATTCAGTCAACTCTAGCAATAGGGAATCTCTAAAATATCACCTCTAGTGATATTCACTTGCACCAACTACAGCGACGTTTCTCAAGCTACCACCCTTTTCCAGCTTTTCTCCCGCTCGAGGAGTTCACGCGCTTCCGATAGGATGTCACAACTGTGATCGCGTCAGCTGTGCTACATTCCTCTACAGGTTTCTCGCAACGAACCCCTAATGGTGTTGAATCCTTTCCGCAAAGGACGTTGGAACTTGATGGCAGTCAGAGGTGGATTTGAAGTCTTTGAGATGTCGAGGCTTACTTTGGTCATTCGTGGACGCATGTGGCGTGAGATGGTCCCAATTTTCCAATTCGCGGCCGACCTGAACACCACTGAGGAGCTGCACCATGCACACACGGTTTAGCCGCAGCATCTGGAAAGCCTCCAGCCGATCTGACAGCTGATCTGCTGAGGAGAAGTCTTGCAGGGCAGATTCAAGCGCCCCGCCATCTCCAATCGCTTGATTGCTCCCCTGACCGCCGAAGAGAAGCATTTGTATCATCAGCTCGAGAACATCAATGCTGCCAATCAGGATCATCATACTAGGTGCGCAGAATCGCCTATCAATATCGTTTGGCCTCTATAGAGTCTTTTGAGAGGCTTGTAGCTGTGGATTGGCCAACATTTGATCTCGTCAGCAAATCTGTTGTACCGTTAGCTCCAGCTCGTGTCTACAAGCTCCAAAACCCACTTAATAAGACGTGCATAAGCCGAATGAAAATGTTCGAATTCCCTCAACACTTCTTCCTTTTTGGACAACTCAGAAGTAAGCCTTGTTGGATGGATACCCACAGAGTTTTGGACCGTGCCGCTTTTGAAAAATTAAGCATCAGGAAGAAAAGACCTCGCTGATACTGCTGGCACGCTTACTCTCGGCAGCCGTACCAAACCACATGCCTTTCATATTCAGCATCCAATGTATCTGCAATGATCGTACAACTTTGATCTTTGGCTTGGAGTAACTCCGCAGTAACGAAATCGCTCCTCACGACAGAGGTGCCAACAAGAAAGCGAAAGGGCACTCATCTCAGTCGACTTCAGCTGGGTGTCGGCCAGAGCCACGGCGTCACGAGCTACTGGGTGGATTCCATCCGCCGCCACGACGAGATCTGCAGAGTGGGTCCTCCCGTCTGCCAGCCTGACAGACCCGTTGGGGCAGTCTACATGCGTGACTATAGACGAGAGGTGCAACCGCGCATCCGTTTTGATGGCTTTCCAGTGCTATGCGTAGAAGCTCGTTGTGGAGATCCACGCGATGAAAACTTTGGTAAGGTTGACCGTAATGCGTCTGTCCATCTTTGAAATGGACTGGAGCAGTGCCGCACCGGTCTCTGTAGCGAACTTGGACTTCTCAAATATCTGATACAGTCGAAATGTGGTTGTTGCACCTTTCTACCTGCTCGACGTACGTTGACAAGAGCATCCACTCTTCCGGAGCGCTGCAGCAGCCGTCAGTCCAGCGATGCCCGCTCCAATGATGATAGCACTTTTCGACTGAGGAGACGACTCCGGCTCAGGAAAGAACGAACTCATGTTTGGAATCTATGCGTTCTTCGAGGACGGAGTATTGCCATGGAGTTTTTAGTAAAGGGCCACAAAGATTCAAAGCTACGTAAACATTGAGACAGCCAGTGGCGGCGGCTGTAGACTGAACCGTTCCATGTAGATATGAGATCGTCACGTCTACCTAAATTGAGGGCGAATAGTCATCAGGTAGGTTGTGAGTAGAAGATCAACCCTGGTCCGTACCAATGCTTTTATCACTTGCAAATAAGCTTATGTTGGCTTGATGGGCGTCTGCCGCAATTTGGGGCGAGATCGTCCTCGGTGCCTATCCTCCTCGGACCCTATTTGGTACATCCCAGTATTGAGCAACGATCGTCACGGAAGCTCCGCTGTAAGGTTGCAACTGCTGCACGCATGGCTGCGAGTTTCAGGGACTGCAGTTAACGTGATGATTCCGTATGTAAGAAGAGAAAGATGAAATTGGAGGTATTGGGCAAATGAACTCGTTGGAACCTTGGGCCGTATTCAATCCGAAAACGCGGCTTAGCGCGGTCAGCTTCCGTCCCAAGTCTTCGATCTACCGAGTTAACTCAAAACACTGAAGATCGCAGTGCTAAGGGTGCATTTACAGGGTGGATTAATACGTCGACGGCGGCATAGAGTTCACATCCAGCCGCGCTAGCCACGTCGCTGTCAAACCATCCCGCCGTCCGGGGCTTCTAGTCAACTGAGCGACCAAGATATCAACCGTTTTAGGATTTGGACGATAGGTTTCATCATTGAACCCACTATCAAGCCTCCGGCGGTCTGAATTACATCAGGCAGTACTGATCAAGCTGCTAAGCCTTATCATCCATTGAACAAGCAGTAAGTTTGAACATATTCATCTTCTAAATACCTCTATTCCGCATGATTTGTCTTCAGTTCTTCCGCCCACACTTCACA
Source organism: Erythroxylum anguifugum (assembly GCA_027478595.1). Taxonomy (NCBI): domain Eukaryota; kingdom Viridiplantae; phylum Streptophyta; class Magnoliopsida; order Malpighiales; family Erythroxylaceae; genus Erythroxylum; species Erythroxylum anguifugum. The sequence continues at coordinate 2,281 of JANIPN010211208.1, read as the reverse complement.
AATCATCCAACATGACCACAATCGAGAGTCTTGCATACGGTATCGTCTCTGACGCACTCAAGCTGAGTTCTCTCCTGCGCGAGGGAGACATATCGAGTCCCACCTTCCGCCCAGAGAGCGCTTCCGACTTTGATAACCTCCGTCAAAAGGTCTCGCCCGATCTCGAGCGCCAAATCCATGCCGCGAGAAATGGTCTCGTTGACAAGGCGAATGATATAGCCCTCCTGGCAAAGGGGCCGACTGACACTTTACTTGGACTAGCATGGGCGGTACGTAGCAATTGCTCCAACGCCGTCGTGCCATTGTTCTTTCATCCCTTCGTCCTGTGGACGTTTTGTCGTTGACCTCGTCCTGCAAGCGACGGGGAAGAAGTCATATCCCTTCTCAGGCCTACATGCCGGGGAAAACTCCGACAAAAGGTGGAACATGACTTCTTTCCTGTCGCTAACCCGCAGCAAGCAATAAAGCCAAGTAAATTAACCTTCAACAGTCAGCAGATACGTCCAACCTTACAGTGATCGCCCGTTTCAACATTCCCTCATTCATCCCGCTCTCCTCACCACAGCCCCTCGCGACCATCGCAGCTGCCACCAAACTATCCCCAGACATACTCTCCCGCACCCTCCGCTACGCCGTCGCGAATGGAATTTTTACTGAGCCTGTTCCAAACGTGTTCGCCCACAACGCACTTTCAGCGAGACTTCTCGACCCGTCAATTCGGAACATCATCGCTTTCAGCGGGCAAGAGTTAAGTACTTGGCTCACCCAGCAGAGCGAGACGCTCAGACAGCAGACAATCAAGGGCGATAAAGGTCCACATGCTGCCCTGAACGTGGCGGCGCCGACATATTCGGACGCCTTCGATTTCTTCCACAATGAAAAGGAAGCCAACGAGCGATATCATGCCTATCTTGAGGGACGAACCAAGACGGGGCGCTGGAGCGTGGATACTTTCGTTGGCGGTTGGCAGTGGGAAAGCCTGGGCCGCGCGGTTGTCGTCGATGTAAGTTCTCACTCTGCCCTGCGGCCTGGTCTTGAAACGGATCGCCACCAAGGATCACGATCACTGATTCCGTTGTCTAGTGCGGCGGTTCCATCGGCCACTCATGCACAGCACTCGCTACGTCCAAGTGTCCGGACACAACATTCATTGTTCAGGATATGAACAAGGATGCTCTACAGAGAGGCTCCGAGATGATTAAAGCTAATCCGGCTTTTGGAAATCGAATTCAGTTCGTTGAGCATGACTTCTTCAAAGACCAGAAGGTCGTTGCTGATGTGTACTTGTTCCGGTATGTCTTGCTTCTGATCCTCCTGGCTGCATCCACCCGCCTGCTGTATTGATGTGCCACCGGCAACACGAAAAGGGACCAAGCTGACACCAACAGGCATATTCTCCATGATTGGTCCGATGCCGACTCGGTCAAGATCATCAAGGCGCTCGTGCCTGCCCTTCGCAACGGCGCCCGGGTCCTCCTTGCAGAAGGTCTAATGCCGTCACCACCGGCCCAACGATCCTCGACACTGGACGCAAAGAATGTTCGCATCGAGGACCTCTTCATGATGGCTGCACATGACGCCAAGGAGCGCACTGCCGAGGAGTTTGAGGCTATCTTCAAGCAGGCGAGTCCGATGTTCAAATTCGTTGGCGTGTCTGGTGGTGGAGCGGGCTCGTTCCAGTCCATCATTGAGTTCCGATGGGACGGTGCGGACAAGGCGAATGGTCAATCTGTGGGTATGAACGGGCACAGTGGAGAAGGCGTCAGCATGGTCGAGGTGGCCGTCTGACCTAATGCGTTCCGACATTTGTTACGAGGTGTTTATGATAGCTTGCAGGATAACGACCAGAGTTCATCACGAGAGCGTATTCTAGACCGTGCGTGGAGGGCTCGCGTCACCAAGACGACGGCTACCTGAATGAAAGTCTCTGTGTACCGCTTTTCCAATTTCAGAAATACCAGATTGACGTTTGTTCGTGCACTAGAAAGCTGATAGCGGAACACCGCCAACGGCTAGAAAATGCCAACGCTGCCGTTCTGTACTGTACTAGCCCTAATCATGCAATAGTTCCCTGCATTAATCAAGTACGCCCCACTGCGCACGTTCGCAAGCGAACAGCACCAGAAAAACCAGTATTAATATTGAAGCAATGCATGATATGTTCTACATGTCCACTGATCATGGCTCCTCCGAAGCATCGTGTGAATCGCATGATTCCAAGGCTTGCATCCAAGGCACCCAAAGACAGGTAGGGCGGAATCGAGCCAACCTCAAACCCCCC
>JANIPN010211104.1:0-14097 GCA_027478595.1 Erythroxylum anguifugum | reverse complement strand
AAATGACATTATATTACAAATAAAAAACTTCACCTTTAAAATCAAAGCCTAAGTTTGTTTGCATTTAAAGCTCTATGGCACAGTCTAGGCACTGTTATGCAATTTATTTTAAGTCATAGGTAAAATCATACACTAATCATTCCTTCTCATGTTTTGATTTTCGTGTCAATTATTACTCAGTATTTTATTGTAAGTTATAAAACCATAAATTCCTATATATTCAACATGTTTTATTTCCTTCATTTCATCTTGTTCTTTTATTTTCCTCTTACCCAAGTTATTTTTATTTCTTTTAATAAGTCCAAAATTTTTAAAACTTGTTTTATACTTGGATAACCATTTAAATTGGATAAAATGTAGTGCCTAACACATTTTCTATTTTATAATTAGACCATAAACTCATTTTTTTGGTTATGACCTCTCTATCTGCAAATGCTCACAATTAATCGTAGCAAGTTATAATTTTGGAGTATTTAAGGATTTCAATCCCACAAGGGTTATAACTACTAAACTTATTAATCCTAGTAAAATAATTAAACTAAATAAAAGAATAATTTATGAAAGAAATTATATTACTAAACTACAAAAAGAAAGATAATTAAAGTGCAAAAGAAATCAAGATAAACAAATGCAATTTTAAGGTTTACTTATGTGGAATTCCAATTATCACGCAATATTGATTATCAAGATTAAAATAGCAATTATCCTGTTGTATCTATGCCCTCTCTCGAGGTACAAGGTTATATTCAATTAAAGAATTACCACTTCTCTCGTGAGAAATTAATCTTAATCAAACTCATTAGGTATAGTTAATTTATTTACTTATCTCGCTAGTTTAGGAAAAAAATTTCTTTAAATCTAAAATGTTTATTCTTCTAGTGCACAAATTATACTTGACCTCTAAGTTATTCATCCAATCCTTAAAGATTGAACTTATGATAGCTAGGCACAAATCCAATGATTAAAATTAAAGAGAATACATTCAATCAAACGATAACAATTTATACATTAATAATTGAAATATCCATCACAAACTACATCCATAATACTAGCTAAAGATTTAGCTACTAAACATCATGAAAATAAAATAAAAACAAATCAATATAAGTATAAGAGGAAGACAAGAAGAAAAGATAGAAAAGGATATCCCCAATTGTGTCTAAGTTAAAGTTGATTTCTTTCTAATCCTTGCTCCCAGCCCATCCTTGATGTTAAGAAACCCTAAAACAATAACTAAAACATAAGGTGTTATCACACACCTCCAGAAAGCTCCCCCAAGTTATTATAACTAAGGTTGCATAATAGTGTTCTAATTTTGGTCAAATTATGTTTTTATACGTCCTTGAATTATGTGTTACGAGTCCAGTGCCTGTTACGATTCCTAGACTAGTGTTGGATAGCCTTTGGAATTTTATGGTTGAAAATATTTGTGAGTTCGAAACTAGTTATACTTTATGTATAACAGTTATTTCCTTTTTGAAAACTTTTTGTAAAGAAACATGACTAGCACAGGTCTAACATAGACTTATGTTGGTGTCATGTTTCTTAATTCTTTATTTTTTCCAAGTTTTTGACATTGTCGAGCTTGAATTGATCTTTAATTCTTAAGATTTAATCTTCAATTATCACCTAAAACTTAAAAATAAAATATAGAAAAGCATAATACAATTCTGCATAAAATATGTCATATAATTATTGATCGACTTTTTCTGAGTGTCAATTATGAAATAACTGTAAGCGCATGGCATAACTGTGGCTAGTGCCAGCAAGTACGGGTTGATTCTATGAGGGCTATGAGCACTAGTAATTATCATTATCCTATTATCTAGTCTATAGAATTGGTTTTGATTCTTAATTTAAAAGAAAATAAAACTAAAACAAGTAAAATAAATGAGCCATAAGATTGAATCGAAGAATTAAGGAAGTAGTTAGTAAACTATCGATATCAAAAAATTAGTATCTAGGTTTTGAACCCCCTAAACCCTTAACAAATTGATCTTCTATTATGCAATTGTTTGATTAGACTGTGGAAATTCCTATGGTATCTTAATAGCTAACTTGGAGTCTACTAATAACTAATCCTAAGGTTTTCAACCGAATAACTCAAGTTAAATTTTATAAGATTGCTTTACCAATTTATGAATCCCTCTATTAGGCGTGACATAAATAAAACATATAATTGGATCACAATATATTAATCAAACAAATTGCATTAATAAAAGAATCAAATCATTGTTAAAGCATGAATATAGGGTTCATCTAGCCTAAACACTAATAAGATGTTTAGTTACATATGATAAAACACGAAATCAAACATAAACTAAAACAAAAACAAATAAATAATAATAATAGAAATTCATAATTCTAAATCTCCCTTTCAATTCTATCAAATGTTTTTGCGAGGTAAAGTTTTGATCTTGTATTCCTATGGATAGTTCGATGATTTTTTTTGTGTTTTCCACTTCTTTGGATCAAAATCACCCCTTGAGAATGATCTCCACATTTGGAATCGCCTCATAATGTTTGCCCTTCTTAATTGCCTCTAAATACATCCTTTTATAGAAAATTTTAGGTTTATGAGAGATGCATGGTCATGCATCAAACTATGCATAGCTCAAAATAACCAAAATTCGTGAATCTACATGGCCTGAGAGAAGTGCATAGACTGTTGCACGTTCATGCATCCCTTACATGCTTCAAATCTTTGTTTTATGTTGTGTTTTCATCCAAATTCTTTTCCTTTAAGTCCATGAAGGCAATTATACTCTGTAAACACACTTGGAGTAAATTAAGTACCAATTATACAATAAAAGTATAAAATATCAAATAAAAATACATCAAATATGGGATATAAACATGATTAATTATGCATCTATCAATTACTAAATTGCAAACTAATTAACCTTTATAAACATGCAACTTATAAAATTATCAATTCCTCCACTTAACTCATTGCTTGTCTTCAAACAATTGAAAGCAAAGCAATCTAGCTAACCAAACTAGCCTAACTATAATAAGAAACAAGTATACTTTTGTATTTGTATAGTAGCATTTATCATATGCCACAAGCTTACAAATTCCTAAGTATCTTTAATAGAGGAGTTATAATCTCCTGATAGTTTGCTAGAATTATAGCCTCAAATATTAACCTCCACACATTAGTTATTTTAGTAATTAATAAAATATGATATACATATTCAACCCTCATTTAAATTACACAAATTAAATACATAATATTTCTTAAATGAACCACTATAAGATTAAGACAATTCAAACACTATTGTACCTCTTTCATCAATATTTATTGCTTCATATTTGACATTTTCTTCATAAAGTATCACTTATTCACTTAAGTGTTTGAAATTTTTGTTCAGTTACATGCATAATATTCTTCTGAAATTGAGCTTTTTTAAGTTAAAATCGTATTAATAACTTTCGAAAAGGATATAAGAAGGTGTATATGTATACAAACTTAACACTTGAAAATCATCTAAATGGTCTTTGAATTAGGTTGTATTGGAGCCAAAGGGAGTAGGTAACAAAGGAAGGAAATGTGGAAAAGATAAAAATATTCAAAATTAGTAGAGAAATTAAGTAACAAAATTGATAAAAATCTCCACCAACACCACGTATCATGCAAAATTCTCCCTTCATTCTTTTTCAGTACAAGAAAACAATGTTGATCAAATTTTTCCACGCATTACCCTTTTTGCATTACCACTTGATACAGATTACCATCTCCTTGCCACTTATTTCTTTGCACCCCATACTAAAAAATATAACAGCACAAGCAAAGCTATACTAATCATGAATTAGGATAAAGTTCAAAACGGTTCATTAATGCTTTAATATGCAAAGGATAGGCAATTTGGCTCAAAGGTAAATCGTATATACCTTTATCATTTTAATGTTTATACATACCTTACATGCAATCACAAAAGGATAAAAATAAAAGTATTATAAGTCGAAAATCAAATAAGGTATCCATATTTGAAAGAAAATTTTTGCTTGAAGGCACAATTTCTCACACAATTTCTCACGGGATACTTAAGTAGAATTAAAGTATCATCATTTAATAATTTGGTTTTCTAGTATTTATAAAGTCAATTTTTCCTTGCAACCTTTTAATTATATTATGCACCTAACTTTAAAAAACCTATCTTAACTAAGAATTATGTATATACTTATGCTATCAAGCAAAAGTAACTAATGTGATCCTAAACAAATAAAAAAAGAAGGATAAAAATTCAAATCTAAAACTCACTAAAAATAAATAAATATATATATATATATTTAAAAACTCACCCCCACTTAAACATGACATTATCCTCAATGTTAGACTAGTAAGATAACAAATGTATGCAAGAAAGACAATTATCGTGAAAAAAAAATCTCCCCCCAATTCCATTCCAAATTGATAAGGTAAAATCTAAGAAAATCTAGCAAAAGAATCCATTAAAAAAAACAGACATTAATAAAAATAAAAAAGAAATTAATTAGACGAAGATTAGGATTATGATATTAGGCTACCTCCCATGAAGTGCTAAATTTAATGTTTATGATTAGATATGGTCATTGAGCCCTTCACCCTAGTGGCTCTCCAAAAGTCTTCTTTCTTGACTTAGGCTCAATAACCTCCATATTTAGCTTGTCTTTTTGCATTAAACTATAAGAAAATTAGACATTAATAAGATAAATATGATTTTCTTCTAAAGGTGCATGACCAAAGTGATAGGGTAATTACTTCATATTTAGCCTATATGCTTATTTGATAGATGATACGGATTTAGATTTCCTTCTAACCTAAAAGTACAATCAATAGGGATAAAATCCTCCTCTTTTTCATTAACTAATAAAACTTTACACATTTTCAAAGGTTTATCACAAATAACTTTATACACTATGGAATCAATAACATCCATCCAATAATAAGTATCATTAAGGGCAATATGTCTTTTCAAGGTCTTAAAAATACCAAACGTTACCTTGTCGTTGCCCATGCTAAGTGTCAACTTACCCTTATCCACATCAATTATTGCCCCTCTACTAGCTAAAAAAGGTCTCCCTAATTAAGATAATGGGAACTCCAATGTCATGCTCCATATACATTATCCAAAAGTGAGCAAGAAAGACAAAATTTTCTACCTTTACGAAGTAAGTCTTCCATTACTCTAATTAGATACATAATGGACCTATCCACTAGTTAGAGTGACACCATAGTAGGCTTGAGTTCTCATACCCAAAGCTTAATGAAGAGAGATAGAGGCATTATATTAACAATAACCCCAAAAACAATTATAAGAATTGGAAGCATCAAAATGGAAAGCAATAACAAAACTCCCTAGATCCTTTAACTTTAGAGGTACTTTATTTTGCAGGATCAAACCACACTCATCAGTTAAAGGCATTGTAAAATACTCCTCAAGTTTATTTTTTGGATTTTTTTATTTAAAAATTTGACATATGATGACATTTGAGATAATGCTTCAAAGAATGGTTTATTGATGTGCAAATTCTTAAATATATAAAAGAAAAGTTGCTTTCATCCTTTATCTTCTTCAACATCTATAGGTATGAAATTAGTGATGCATAGGATATGCTGGAGGCTATAGATTCTTGATTTATATAGGTGTCAATTGATGATGAAATTGGTGCCAACTTTCTTTTCTTTATTTTGTTCACTTCTTTAGGTTTATCTAACTCCTTAAATTTTAGCATTAAGTTGTTACCATACTTAAGTGTAATGGCTAACACTTGAGCTCTAGGATTTACCTCGGTGTTACTAGGAAGCTTGCCCTAACTTATTTCACTCACCACCTTAGCTAACTACTTTACTTATACCTTTAAGTTATGAATGGATATATAATAAGACCATTTCAACTTTTCAAGTTTTCCTAATTAAAATTCAAGTTTCTCCAAGTTTCCAATTTTGAATCAATGGAAGAAATACTTCCCTTGAGCATCTTTTCCATCCCATCACATTGTGAATATGGTGGTAATTGAATTGAGGTCATTATTGGAACCTAGGTGGTCCCATAATTATGTCTACACTAACTCCTTATTCTTTCTATAAAACACTTAGGTGATTCCTCCACCATAGATTATAAGCATTGGAGGAGTTATTCTTGACAGTTTGTTTTCCTCCACAGGCAACGTGTAATTAACATTATCGTAGCAATTTGGGGTAGGCATTACATTTATAAATGAATGAAAAGGATGCATATACGTGCCACATTAATAGTAAAACTCATAATTGCCCGTGTCTTGATTCAAAAAAAAATCTTCATTTAGTTTGAAATATTAGCTACTTGTGACGCAGTCTAAAGATGCTTGAACCTCATAAAGGAAAGCTTTTGACTTTCCCTTCATAACCTTAGTTAATGAATTTTTAGATAATGTCTTGATGATCTCCTTGACCTCCTCAGTAGTTTATGTCGATATCATCCCTCTTGTAGCTGTGTTAAACAAATCTTGACATGTTAGTAAAAGGCCTTAATAGAAGAATTACATAATTAGTTATAAGGAGTAGTAATGGTGTGGGCACTAGATATGAAAAATTCTATATTATTCGTACACTTTATGGATTGCTTCTCCTTCTTTTTATATGAAACTCTAGATCCACATTCTCAATTTGTTTGTTTTATATAGAGGGAAGAATCATGTATAAAAGTGTCATAAACTTGGTTATATTGCTTAAAAGAATCCACCTCAATTAAGAGGAACTTAGTCTTTACTTGGTGTTTTAGGTAGTAGGGAAATCATCTCATTAAAAGCTCATCTTCTATAAGGCATTTAGCCAAAGTGTCTAGATCAACAAATAAAATTATTTAATAAATGTGATCATATCTTGCCCATGTGATCCATTGAATATTGGTAGCAAGTGGAGATGAGCTTGCTTCTTTTACCCTTTGACTTATCTTGATACATAAGGGACTTTAATCACTAACTTTTAAATGTCCCCCCATAGGTATTTAAGGTGGATATTACTGCTCTATACCAACAACGATGTTATCATATAATGCGATATGAATATAAAATGAAACACCAAACACAATGCTAAAAAATAACTAAGGCAAATGCACTAATTGTTTTCTATAGTATAGTTTAGGTGAGTCTAGTGTCATTCCTATAAGGACCATAACTGTTAGTAATAATCATATTTTAATTATCTAATCTAACATAATGAGCGATTGAATTAGAAAAGTAAAATAAACAAAAATAGAATTATAGATAATTGAAGGCGAAAAATAAGATTAACAGTAAGTAGACATAATATATTTAGAAATAGAATCCCTTTGGATTGATAGAAATTCTTCAGATACAAATATATTCTTTATCAAGCAATATAGTTCCTATACTCAAGTTGGTTGACCAAAATCTCTTTCTAATCAAAATAAACTAAGAACGCATTAACTTGCTCTGTAAATTCCAATGATAGGCTTCACCCTAACTCAAAATAAATTATGTAGTTCTATCTCTTGAGATCAATACAACCCTCATTATTGATGTCATGATCTATTCATACATATCATCACTCGATCTTAATATATATATATCCAATATTGATTCTTTAACTCTTATTCCTTCAATTTAACAAAATATATAAACATGACAATTCTTAAGATAATAAGGATCTTTCATTAAATTAAATAAATCAATTCAAAACATAAAATTTTAAATTCATCTTATCTAAACTTATATCCTAATTTAGTTCATAATAAAACAAGGAAAATAAAAAAAGAACAATAAAGAAATGATAAATAAGAATGAACTCATGCTTCATAAATGTAAACGTTCTTGATTGATCTAAATGGAATATTGATTTTCCAAGATTGCTCTCCTTAATATGCTTTTGAGTCTCCTTAGTCTTTAGATTTATTTTTAATCCTCTCATACATATTCTCTTTTTTTATTCTTTTGTTTTTCCTTTGTTATTCCATAAGTTATAGGTTTAGTATCAAATAAGGGACCAAAAACAAAACCATATTAGTCTTATGTTCCTTTAACCACCACCGAAAACCCTAGTTTATGTAAACTTTAACACCACTATGGGTAAATAATATGGTACTGTGTTGAAAAATGTTAGGTTTGTCTCTATTCTGTTTCTTATCTGAGTTTCTCCCTTTGTAAAACAACCACAACCACAATATCACATAGGTTTTATGGAATATAGAGCTATGTTCAGACTATGTCCTTCATTTATCTTATCTATCAAAGATGCCAAAAGCATTTATTTCTAAGATAAGGAGGACATGAGTCCATATTTTACCATGTTCCTCCATGTGCTAAGTTGTAGAAGTAAAATGTACCTTTTAACTATACATATTGCACATAATTCCATGTAAGTTTCATATTAGTGAAAATAGGCCGATGTTTGAACCGTGTTCTTCCAAAATCACTCTAATACTTCTCCAACTTGGCTTCAATTTGCCACTACAAGAAATGGGTGTTTAGCAGCAGAAATTACCAACTGAATGTGAAGGTTCTTTGTCGGCAAGCAAATTTGCTAACGGAAATTACCGACCATATGAGTCATCAAAGAAACGACTGTCGGTAATCTTTTGCAATGGAATAGAAATATTCCGTCGGTAATTTACCAACAAACATTTTTATTTCTATCGCTACATATAGCGACGAAATGTTTAAGTCCATCGGTAACTTTACCAACAGACTAAGTTTTGAAAATATGTGGAAACATTTAGAGACAATAATTTGCTTCCCGTAGGTAAATTTTGCAATGGATTTTGTACGTGCATTGGTAAATTTAGCGACAAACAAGGTGTTGAAGTTCTATCAAAAAATTTAGCAACGACAAGTTTTTCCATCGATAAATAATGTTCTTATTTCCTCGATAAATTTAATACTAAATATACCGATGAATATTATAATTTCGTTGCATCGATATTGTTTTTTATTTTTCATAAATATAAGTCGTAAATTTAATTTTGATTAGTAATCTTATGATTGATATTTAATTTCTACAATTATCTGGTGATAATATATTGAATTTTTTCTACATTTAATTTATCTAAACAGTAAGTTGAATGATAATATAAACTAAAAATTATCTTAATTGATAATAAAAATTATTATCTATAACAATAAATATGTAATTCATATAAAATGACTTAAAGGTGGCAAAACTAAGCTATTCAGTTGGTGAAGGTGGATGGTCTGACTGTTGTGATGAGTTGCTACCCCTCCCCTTTAATTCATCCACCTCATTATGAAGCTGGGTTATGTACTCCATCGACTGTTGCAACTGAGTTGCCAGCATCTGTACTGTGCTCTCAAGCTGAACAACTCTCTCATTAGATGCGGACCGCCTACTGGATGTAGTTGTACTAGACATGGAGGATTACGAATAGCATGTGTTTAGAAATGAACCTAAGTCAAAGATCATTCCACGACGATCCCTACCACCCACTGCATAAAGATATGCCTGACTCTCGTCAACAACTGTAGAGTGCTGAGACTATCATTGAATGCTTTCTTGTATTTATTCTTATTAGGAGGCAATGTTTATGTTAATAAGTGATAATTATTAAGAATAAATTTAACAAACATTAAGTTCTCTACATCCGGTGTTGAAGAAGGTCATTCCATCTTGCTTCTTATTGTGGATATTCAAAAAGAACTGATAGGGTGTAGGCTTCCTACCCATAGACTTTTCCTACATCAGAATAAAATGTTATAAGTGAACTACAATTTTAAAAAAATTCGGTAGAGTTTCCTTTATTTTTATGATATTTACCCCCTGTTGAACAAAGAAAGTAACTCATCAATACAACCATGTATGACACTAGACATTTATAACATTATCATTTTCCATAATACACATATATTTTCATTCCAAAATTCACACATCAAATTAAATTGAAATAAATCAAAGTAAAAAAATCAGAATATAAATATAAAGTGCAAGTACTTGCAAGTTTCTCTACATGCTCCTGTGGGTAATAGATCCTCTAGTGTGTACGGGAAGACTCTCTCCCCTGAGTCTTCCACGTCTATTTTTATAATTGTGCTCTGAAATGGACATTACCTTGAGTGGTATCCAATAATGCTGCCAACGACTCCATATTTCTTTAGATATATTAGGAGGTCGTACACCAGTCTTGTGCGCACTAAGAAAGTCTCTATAATGTGTATGAGCTCGCCTCTTCCATACTTTATAAATTACTGCATCAAATTTGGAATTCCAAAAAAATTCTTTCTGAAAAAAAGAAAAACATACTACACATACTTATAACCTACAACATTTATCTAATTAATGTATAAAATTAATTAGATAAAAATACAAAAGAATATATTTTTTACCTTAAACTCATGATAATAAAAATCCTTTATCGCTTAAGAGACATTCTTCTATATATAAATCTCAAAATCAATGTTCTCCTTATACTTAGATGTTATGTTTCTTGAGTACATTCCAGACGGAACAAACCTAATATATAAGCAATTTTAGATCATTTTCAAATTAAAACCTATATCTTCAGTAGAAACCTATGGTGTTATCATGCATTTATTTTCACTCACAAATTGTTGACTATTAGGATGTAAGTTCTTCCATCTACTCCTTTAGCTTCAGGCTAGAGGTCGCTTCTTCATCCACAACTTTTAACCCTAATATCTCTGTCGGTATAGGTGTGGTGGATAGTGTAGGGCTGCTGGATGGTGTAGTAGCAGGTACAGAAGGTGATGCCTCACCTGGATGTGTAGTAGCTGGAGGTATAACACTTGATTCTGTAGCAGTTACAGAATGTGATGCTTCACCTAGAAAGTAACTGGCTCTAAATCGTGGTAACCTTAACCTTGGCCACATCGTATCCTGTTTTCTCTTTGGTGGCATATTTTTAACCTGAAATTCACATTTTACTGAATATTCTATTAATAAAACGATATAAATTAAATATATAACATTATATTGTTGAAGCAATAATAGATTTATTCATATAATATTCTATTAAAACAAAAATAAATCGCTATCATGATCACTTAATTGTAAATCAAAATCAAAATCATCATCATCTTCTTTTTTTGAAGAATTAGAATCAAACTCATACTCTTCTTCAGATTTCTCGCCCTCTTTATCCTCTCTAGTAAAAATTTCAACTTATTCATTATTTAGATCGTTCAAAGGTTCGTTCTCGTTATTTGTAACACATGCATTTATTTCATAAACATCTTTCTAAAACGCTTCACTTTCAATTCTCTTATTTTCTCCTTTTCTATGTAATTCAAAAACACCTCTAAGTTTTACTTTGCATATGACCAACCAATCTGACTTATCTCGTCGTAAGCTGGGAAAAAGGACATAGTACACCTAGATCATTGCTAACACAAAAGGTTCACATTGTCTGAATCTTCTTCGCTAATGGATTTTAACTAGATTGTATCGACTGTGCACTTTTGTACCAACATTAGGAGTTGGATCAAACCAGTCACACTTAAATATCACACTTCACTTTATTGGCAATACAGGGTACTCAATTTCAAATATTTCAATAATTTTACCATAGTAATCCATCAATTCTCCCTATATGCAAAACCCATTATTTGTTGTTGTCATGCTATGACCATGATGTATGAAATTTGTATCCATTAATGAAATACATTGGATATGATTTAATAGTTCGCAAAAGTCCTTTCGCAAAATCACATGTGAACTTATTTTCTATTGGATTTTCTAAGGCCTACAAAAAAAATCATATTAAATAGTATAATGTCATTTGAACACTTTGATCTAATAATTCAACCATTTCAATAATTGTAAGTGAAAACTTACATATTTCATGAACCATCAAGGAAAGTATCTTTTAACTTCTTTATTGATATCATCCTGTGTTTTTTGGGCATTAGCTCACATAACCATTCCTCATATAATCTAAAGGCATTATAATGTATTTTATTTGTGAACAACATTAACTTCGAAAACCTAACTAATCAATTTGAAAATCAACTTCAACTTACTGCACGAAAGGCTGAACCTCTTGATAGTTTAATAAAATGTAACCATAGGTTGCCTCTATTTCTTCCTCTATTAATATTCTTATTAACTAGGTAGCCTCTATTTCTTCCTCTATTAATATTCTTCTTGTTAACCATCCATATGTTCGTTCAGGATATGTGAAAATGGATAAGTTACCATCAACTCACCCGTTCCTGCCCCATTATTATTATGAGGAACTTTTCTTTCTCTTGTGTGCACATGCGACTCAGAATAATGTGAACAAAATGTACTTACTTCCTCTGCTAAATAAGCATTACATATCAAACCTTCAGCCTTAGTCTTATTTTTGACATTTTTCTTCGAGTGATGCAAATACCTATATTACAAATAGCTATTAACATACAATTTTGTGATTAAAACATGCTATAACTCCAATTTAAATATTTACTATAATTACCTCTCAAACAGATACATCCATCGATATTGAATTGAACCAAAAAGTTTGGCCGCATGTGCTAAATGCACGGGTAGATGCTTCGTACGGTCAAAGAAGCTTGGAGGGAAAATCCTTCTACTTTGCACAAGATTATTGGAATTTCTCTTTCTAGTTTTTACATTTCAACCAACTTTATTTCAGATGATGTTAAGCTTTTAAAAATAATCTTAATTCTATTATAGCTTCCCAAACCTTATTCGATAGTAACTCTCAAAATGTAATTGGGATTAGCCTTTGCATAAACACATAACAATCATGACTTTTCATCCCAAATAATTTGTACTTTCTCATGTCCACACACCTTGCCAAGTTTGAAACATATCCATTAGGAAATTTTAGACTTTTCAACCATTCACATAAATTGCCTTTTATTTTTTGTCCAAAGTGTAAAATGCTTTTGGATATTTACCAGCGTGAAGATCTTTATCTAACTCATTCCTTCTATAAAAAAGCTTCAAATCAGCTCGTGATTTTACATTATCCTTTGTCCTCCCTTCAATGTTCATTTGGTATTGATCAAATTGTCAAAAATATTTTTTTTCAATATGCATCACATCTAGATAATGACGTATCAAATTAGTTTTCCAATATGGAAAATCTCAAAAGATGCTTCATTTTCTCCAACTAAAGTTTTTACTAATTTTTGTGTTAACTTCATCAATTTTAAGTTATGTAACTTTCAACAACCCTAATTCATCATTTCCTACAATATCTCTTCACCAGCTTTGTGAGGGGGAGGAGGTGTTTATACCATCTTATTCTTAATGAACTTTTGTTTATTACGTCTAAATGGATGATTTGGAGGAAGAAATTTCTTATGGTTGTCAAACTAAGAAGTTTTAGCCCTATTCGGAAGATAAAATACGTCAGAATCATTGCCACAATAAGGATAAGCCAATTTTCGTGTTGTGCTCTATCTAGATAACATAACATACGCCAAAAAATCACTACTAGTCCACATCAAAGTTGCTCTTAACATAAAATTTTGTTTAAGATACACATCATATGTCTCCACACCATATTCCTAAAGATGATGCAATTTAGATGCCAATGGTTGTAATAATCCATCAATTTTATGCTTTCAATTTCTATGCCCTGGCATAATCACTGTCAAGAACATATATGCCTCATTCATACACATCTATGGAGGCAAATTATAAGGAGTAATTATGATTGGCCATGATAAATATTGTAGCTAGATTGACAAAAAAGTTGGAATCCATACGTGTAATAACCTGTTTCTACACTTAATAATTTAACTGTTAGATTGAGTCATATTATATGAGAATACATGGAGTGTATTTCATTTTCATGCATCATATTCACATATACATATGAATCATGATTTAGAGACATTGTAAAGATAGTATATGCACTTAATTGACATATCCTAGTGTATGAAAGGTTTTAACTGACTATAATGTACTTGTGTGTTGATTATGTCTTGAATTTTGTTTTGATGAATTATAATTAGTAATTTGGAAATTGTTGTTGCAATTGAGTGATTGATGGAATGATGTGTGCATCTATTCTAGGAAAAATGTCAAACGGCAAGAGAAATTGATACATGGGAATTTAGGTTGATTAGACCTATGAAATGGTGACATGTGGCATTGGGAATAAGTGACAAATGACTTAGCTAATTGGA
>JANIPN010210691.1:5000-16335 GCA_027478595.1 Erythroxylum anguifugum | reverse complement strand
TGACCATACTTCATGAGACCAGTTAGCATGGGGAACATATCGTAAATAGTTATGAAAAATTTTATATTTGGTTCTTTCTCTTGGTTGAGACAAGCCATGAATATATAAAAGTAGTCCCTTATTTTTTATTTATTTATAGTGAAAAGAGTTCAGAAGAGGTTGTTAATAATAAATTACCGAGAGAAATAGGTAAAAGAAATTTCCATCCGAGATTTAATAGTTGGTCCATTCGTAGTCTAGGTAAAGTCCATCTTGTTGTGATAGGAATGAACAAGAACAAATAGGTTTTAATCAACGTAATAAAGATACCAATTGTTGTTTCAAAAACGCCACTTATTTTCTCTTTATTTATTTCAAAAAGCTCAATGTACGGAATAGAAATATTCCAACCGCCCATGTAAAGAACTGTTACAAATAATGAAGAAACTAATAAGTTTAAATAAGAAGCAATATAAAATAAACTAAATTTGATACCTGAATATTCGGTTTGATAACCTGCTGCTCATAAGAAAGCCACTTTTAGGTTAGGGAAGAGTCTCTTTGTAAAAAGATAGGGAAAGAATTGTCTCAATCCAAAGGGACGTCCATTTCACTGATTTTTCGCCGGGATTAGGACACCCCATTTTTTTGAGGTACCACACGAGTCATTGTCCTTGGAAATCATTACAACATATTTTGAATAAAGTCTCCTGCCCTTCTCTGATTTTTTGTCTAGCTTCAGACTAGAAGTGATTGAACCGATGGGACAGCTTTCAAAGGCTAGAATAGCTCTATTTGAACTAGTTGAATGAAATGGATCCATACTCCATACAAAGGAACTGATAACTTGCATCCTTTAGTCAACCATTTCGTGGATGGGCAGTGGATCTGATTGGTAAGCCACCAGCAAGCAAGCAACATACGTTCATACTTGTTGCAACGGATGATTTTAACGAGTGAACGAGCTCCATACCCTCTCCCGTTGCTCGAGCGTCTGCAAACCTTTCTTTCCTGGTCCTATCGAACCAGATATTGTATAACCTGTTGAAAGCAAGCCAAAAAAAAAAGCGGTATTTATTCAAAAGTTGTCGCTGAACCCTTCGATTCTTCCTCCGATGAAGAAAATCCGGTTTTCGTAGATCGAAGCGGGTATTTACTCTTTCATGTCGGGTTTAAGAAAGAGGATTCATACCTTCGTTATGGTTTTAAACTTGAAGCAAAAGGGTAGCAGTTATTAAGAAGTGCTTGAGTTGGCCTGTCGAGTTCCTTCCATTTCCGTTTTTTTTTAGAGAAGGCTCCGAAAGGTAAGTAAACCCTACTTACTTAGAAAATGAAAGAACTTTCCCTCCCGTCTGAGACCTGGTAGTCTTAAGTATGGACATCCCACTTTCACTCGCTTCCCCCAAAATCAAGTCCAATTCCTAACCATGAACCTTATTTTCTATATACTCGTTCTACTTATTCCTTGAAGTCCTAGCCATGTCTATATCCAGGCGAGCTTTCCAGGGATCCGCTAGCCAAGATCTCCCATCCGGTCACCGAAAGCGGATTCTATCCTTATTAATGATTCCTCTCTAAAAAGAGCTCTCTCTTACCTGCATGCTCCTTTTTCCCGACTAACAGCTGAAAAATAGGACTGATCCCCCACCCTAAACTATAAAAAAAAAATCTCCGAGCCCTTCCCGGGACAAATCAGACTACATTCTGCCCGGTTTTGCACACAGTCTTCGGATTTGGCTTGGGAGCGGGCTAACGCTTTCATACCCAGTGAGGTAGCTGCTAGTCAAACCTTCCCCTGAACCGCTGGAATGGCTAATAGCATACCTTTCACTATCAACCAACAAATGTTTGCTACCCTATGTTCGCTTCCTGGCCTTTCCCCCGAAAGAAGCAGAATCGAGAACAAAACTGGCTGTTTGTTGAAGCTTTGCTTTGTCCGCCCTCCTTCCTAATGTCACTTCAGAAATCAAAGACAAAAGCCATAAATAACCACCAACAGAGAGACAGAGACTGATCACTTTTTGGTCGGGGCAGGGACTCGGATTAGCCTTGCGCTCGTTCTCGTTATTGGCCGATCTTTGGTCGAGCTTTCACAACGTTCTTTGACAAGGGGCTTTCCCTAGGATTGATTCTCCAAACCTTAACTTGACTCTTTTTCCATGTCTGTTGGTGGACTTACTTTTCCAATGGTTTGCCATCGTTCATCTATTCACAAGCACGTATTGGTCGACACCCAAACCCCACTTCTGCTTGTTCGAATTCAATCGGCCGGCCGGAAAAAGGCTTGAGTTTTCTACTAAAGAGTTGAAGAGGGGGAGTAATAGTAATAGTTCGGTGAGACCGATTGAACTACATCCAATAATAACCCTTGATTTTGCCATTCTTTCTCCGCTCATTCCTGTAGCGCTTACCGTTGATCACCGATGTCCGAGCCTTGCCCGATCAATACAGAAAAAGATTCTCCAGTAGGGAGGGAAGAGAGAGGCCTGTTCACTTAAGACAGGCAGTAGTATTTTCATTCAATAGGGAACTATTGAGAAAAGAGGGTCGCTAGACTGAACTTGACACCAAGCCAATCGATAAGGAAACAGTTAATCTTAGCCAAAGCAAACCAAATCGAGAATTTCGTAGAGAAAGAGAATCGGTTGTTGCAGCTGTGGCGGGTTTAGCTTGATACCAAAAATACGAGTCGACTGATGATTGTTCCGAAGGAAGGACAATAAAAAAAATTCAGACTTTCTCCCGTCCATCTATCATTCCTCCAGCTCTCGCTTTTGCTATTCTTGCTGCTGAGGTTGCATTAAAAGCGGATTCTATAGCTATAGCTTACGTTACCCGCGGACTGATTTTTCGGCAGAGACAGAAGGTGTATCCTCTAACTCTAAGGCAGACAATTAAGTGACATAAGTGGTCTCGTCCGTCTATAAGCATCTGATGAAGCAAAAGCCTAGTTCTAGGTAAAGCAAGCTCTCGCCTCAGGCATGGAAAGGAAAGAAAGGGGATTGCTTCAACCCATACAGGGCCTTTCTCAATTTACACACTTGTTTGCTGTTTTTAGTCTGTATATTACAACCAGGAGGCAACACCATATATACTGATTCTTGGAGATCTCCATGCAGAAACGCATTCTTCACATCAAACTGGTGCAAAGACCAGTCAAGATTCACCGCCAGAGATAGTAGAATACGAACCGTATTCATTTTGGCCACTGGTGCAAATGTCTCCATATAATAAATTCCGTAAGTTTGAGTATATCCCTTGGCGACAAGTCTTGCTTTGTACCGTTCAATGGTTCCATCAACTTTTTATTTAATGGTGAAGACCCATCTACATCCGACGGGTTTCTTCCCTTCAGGTAAGTCAACTACTTCCCACGTTGAGTTCTTTTGGAGAGACTGAATCTCTTCATTCATTGCTTCCTTCCATCTGGAATCTTTCAAGGCCTCCTGCACACTACTAGGAATAGATACAGCAGATAATTGATTCACAAATGATTCATTTTCCTTTGACAATCTATGATAAGACACAGAATTACTTATGGGATACTTAGGTTGCGAATTTAAGAACAGGTTCATAGTTTATTTTAGGTATTCCTCTTGTGACTCGGTTGGGTAGCACTTTTAGATGGGTTGGTTCAGAATTTACCTGAGACTCAGAAGTGGAACCGGCTTGAGAGAGCAATTGGTTAAACGGTACTTCGTGAAGGGGGGAAGCGGCTGGTGGTATCACTTCCATCTGATCCTGACTATTCTCATCCTCCAAAATGCGCCCATTTGCCTCATCTGGACACTTACCACTATTATCCAAGTTTCTACCACTTGTAAACGTGTCCAAAGGAGAGAAGTTGCCGCTTCGGGGGGGAAGATTTCCAAAGCTAGGCGCTGACGTGTACCAGACTGTACAACCAATGCCCAAGCAGACCAGAACCAGGAAACGCCCATAATTAACGTTATAATTAGTAACGACCTCCGTTCTATCAGAATAAGATCTAGACATCAAATAGACCGATTCAACTTTATATCTATTATACCAATGATATGATCCACGAGATGAAGTGACAGATAATCCAAAAGACATCATGGAAATCATTTTGTTATTTTTGAATATATATATGATTGTAACCCCAGTGTTCCTCTGGTTACACTGTAGCGTCCCTAGCTCAAGTCTTTAAAGACTTGAACCCCAACTCCTGCGCCTAACCCGGGTTGTACCGTACCTAATCATAGATAGTTCTAAGGCAATGGGAATTTTTTATTAGGAATCGGTCAAAACTTAGGGTAAGACCTGAGGAAGAAAGCAAGACAGTTTCTTCCCTAAAGATTAGTTCAATTAGTAGGATCATTTTTTTGCGGGAGCCCTTTCCCCTAAAGGGTCCTGATAGTAGGAGGAAAGTGAAAAGGCAATCAGACTGGCTTACAGGCCAACTGCTTCAAAGCCTAGCTGACTAACATCCCTCACTAGCTTT
Source organism: Erythroxylum anguifugum (assembly GCA_027478595.1). NCBI lineage: Eukaryota > Viridiplantae > Streptophyta > Magnoliopsida > Malpighiales > Erythroxylaceae > Erythroxylum > Erythroxylum anguifugum. The sequence goes on along the minus strand of JANIPN010210691.1, from coordinate 11,891 downwards.
CAGAAGAGGGAATCAAATCCATATTCTTCGAAGAGAAAGCTGCTGCCCTTCTATAAATCTAAAAGAAAAAGGATTTTCTTACTTTCTTTCCTACTTGACAGGCCAATTCATCAATTGATACTGAACGAGACTTTTGTCCATCTTTTCACTAAGATATCAATTGTACTAAATCCATTCCTTCCATCAGAGTATATACTTTGCTTTTTGGATTACTAAAAAACCAAACTTAAAGCATGGATGGCATTGAAGAGCTAGATCATAGCCGGTATCAGGCAACTCAAAGGCCAACCCAAGATCAGATGAATAAGATCGCTTCCTCTACTTGGAGGGAAAGCAAAAATAGAACTCGAACGAGAGGCGACGGAGGCTGCTTTCTCAATAGGTGACGACAGGGCCAGAACGGAACGGAGGAGAACGGGATAGATGAATAGAATAGTTCCGAAAAGACAGGCGAGCCGAACCTTCATTAGCTGACTTGGGAATGAAAGTGACCTATCCTACTCTTATGAAGGCGACAGACCAACGTGTCTTTTGAAGCTCATCTTTTTGCGTAAAACGAAGATCATTTACGTTCTAAATAAAAGTCTTTCTTCAATGAAGTCAGAAAGGACTCATTCATCAACAACTGATTCAGAAAAATAGAGCTCAAAGAGACGGGGGTCAGGTTGAAAGGGGTTGCCATTGCCTCTTAGGCTTATCCTTTTACTGCCCTTACTAGTAAAGGGAGAGTCAATTCTTTTTTATCTAATCCGAGAAAAGGCTTCTTTCGGGAGTATTGTAACTAGTGGGGAACGAGAAGGAAACAAAAGCCAAGGAGCCTAGCGAAGAAGAGATCTTTTCTAACACAGCTGATATGCGACATGTCTATCTTTCTTCCTAACAGTTGAAATGCGACGGTTAGTCTTAGTGGTATGGTCAGTCCCTTACCCCATTCCTTTGCCTGGATTGGCTTATGTTACTAACAAGGATCTTTTCTATAGCTTCGAGCTGGTCTAAGCCTGGATTGAGAGTTAGATTCTATCCCGAAAGGTGAAGGTTGTTTTTTTCCTGCTCTGAAGAGAACCTGTCGTTCCTCTGAAAAGATGAAAAGATGCCTTTGTTTGTTTTAGTCGATGAAATGAAATGAAACTATTAGTTTCACTATAGCTTGACTAAACCGGTGTTTGTTCACACCGGCTTCCGCCGGTGCTTGTTCATTCCTCTCCTTCCTTCTCAGGCTAGCCATAAAGTGAAAGAGTACTGGGCGCAGGCGAGCTAACAGTCTAGGGGCCCTCTCCACCACAGTCATTTGCGCAGCTTTTTTCACGATGCTACAGCTTTCTCGAAGGCATCAGTGTGCGCTGAGGAGATTATGCCGGTGACTACTATACCATCACCGTGGATGAAGACCTCTATCAGTGGCCTGTCTCCGAATGTGCGAAAACCCTAATAGGAATAGGCCGCTTTCTATTGTCCAAGGGGGAGACAAAGCCTTGAGTCTGGGCTACCTTAGGCAGCAGCTGCAGTCGATCTGGAAGCTCACGCAGCCATGGAAATCTCCCAAGGTAAGGCTCTAAAAGAGTTTGATTCTTTGGAAGATAGGGATCGGATATCGAAACGTGGCGTCAAGCCCGGGCTGTTAACAGGTGATGGGTGCCTTTAGAACAGAACGGAGACCAAGCAAGGTTTTTTACTTATCCACCAACGGAAGAGTTCATCGAGCAGATCAGATAGAGCTTCGGGTCGGTCTTTTTCATCCTTGCATTGCGGCTATGAGGACGAGACTATTCATGCAGTTAATCCTCAGCATCAATAAAAGAAGTCCAAATCCAAAAAGAGAATGGAACTGAGTCTTACGTTACGTGCATTCTAAACCTCGTTGGAAGCATCTCATGGATTTTATTAATACATTTCCTATTAGTGAAAGTGTAAGATCATATCGAGCTCCTCATTCCCGATTATAGTATTCGCTAAGACTTACTTACCGGTCCAAGATATTCCTATGGATAGGAAACCACGCTCTTCAACTCACCGCTCTCCCATGCCCTTTCCTCACTCAAAGCTAGAAAGCTTTGTTCCTCAGTATACTTACTGGTTGACTAGCTGGCGACTAAAAAACTTAGGATTGATAAGGTCAAGAACTAAGACCAGGACTTTCTTTTAGTTGTTTATTTTGGAGCTGGCAAGAGAGCTTTAGGGATGTTCCAAAGAACGTTAAGCGGGCCAGAGCTAGAGAACTAAAGGTTATTAGGGTTTTCTTCCTTTACAGGAGATCCCTTTCTAGTCGTTTTCGCTCTGGTAAAACAAACTACTTGTGAGTGAACATACAAGCAAAGGTAATTGCTAGCCGTAGAGCTAGAAGCAAACACCTATCTCCTCTTAGCCCTTGTTGCTTCCCGAGCTGTTATCTCCTTAACGCTATATCTATCTTCATTCTTTTTTATATCATTGTTGGTAGATCACCTATCGAAGGATGCCTTAACTAAGACCTACTTAAATAGTTCCTCGTGCATTATGACTTCTTCTTTTATTGGCACGGATGAATCAGTCAGACTAGGGAAGCGCAGACAAAGAGGAAGACTTTCAGTTAGGATGCTAGGAGCTAGAAGGAGAGTTCGTATACGCCCATAGGCAGATAATTCACTGGCTTTCTAATCATAATGTTATTACGGAAAGAATAATAATCATAAACCAAAAAAGACTCAGCTTTTAGCTTCTTTTTGGCCAGCAAGAGAGACTAACGGGCTACCAATTATGGCATCCCATTAGTCGAACGAACTCAAGCCGTTCAACTTACACACACATAGACAAACCAGCCAAACAACTAAACACAACATTACAAAGTGAACAACGTAAGCATTGAAGACTACTAGTGATACATGCAAACACACTACTTTGGGTCGACGGACTCTTTCTCTCCGGTTGCGGGTGAGATCATGCACAATGAGGTATTTATGTTCTTGGAGGAGGGCCCTCCTCCTGTCTTCCAGACCGCGAATGCGGTCCAGGATCTGGTGCATGGCTGCAGCCACAACCGCTGGATCGATGGGAGGCAGGTGCTCCCAAAAGGCAGCCAGGGTTTCCTGCCGTCGGTATCGATGTTTTGAATTTCTTGATCAATTTGAGAAAGTCTTTCAGCGGTAGCTGGATCCATCTCCCTTTGCTTTGCCAAATAGAGAAAGAAGCGTCCTATTTATAGGCGCGGGGGTCCATAAAGAAAAAAAATCCTTAGCTTAGTTTTTCGCGGGTATCGCCACGTGGCTTAATCCCGATCACTCCTTCAGGAATAGGACACAATAATATAGCGCACATCAGAGAAGAGAGTACCCCCCTTTATAATAAGACAGGCCCCCTGCGTCCTTTCTTCATAGATGGAGCAATCGTCACTCGACAGCTCGAAAGCGGAGAAGTACAAACCCACGTGATCCGTATTCGCTTACGTACCACGCGTGCTTCGTCGTACACTTCCTAGTCCTATTTCACTGGCTTATTTGTACCCAGCTACATGATGGCACTCCCCTCGGCCAATCGTCACTCGACAGCCCAGTCCTTGATTAACTTGATTGATCTGATCAGACGCTTGCTTTTTCCCCGGAAACACGGAAAAGCCCCTTTCCAGCTCACTCTGTCAGTCCACTAACACCGGTATACAGTAAGTCAGTACAGCAAGGGCACTCGAAATAGACAATTACTATAGTAGCCCCCCTATTTGAATCATCTTCCCTTTAGTGTTATTTAGTGGAAATTCTTCTCTAAAAGTGACTAGGGAAGCGGTAAGTGTACCGTTAGGTGCTTATCCCCTTCTTTAGCTTATGAATTTAGTTTAGTGAAGAGGTTTATAAAAGTGACAAGCTTGGTGGAAAGCTCTTAGGGGGGAAAGCTAAGTATGCCCAAGTAGTTTTTGGTATTGGTTGGGTTGAGGTGTAAAAATCCTTTTTTATACTAACAAGCAAGCTTCCTAGCGCGTTAGCCCCGCTACTATAGGGGAAGACCTTTTCTTCGCATAGGCAAAGTCTCACTATCTCTCAAACTTGAATTTGAAAAATGATTCAATTTTTGATAAGCATATGATTCGCATCTTGTGAAGCCTGCTTTCCTCGATGAAAGCCCACAGAAGGGCCAAAGCACAGCAAGCCTACCCACAAGCCCAAGTCTATGCAAGAAGGCCAAGGTCCTCCAGATCTATCAAAATGAAAAGCCCGTCAAACAAAATAGCCCACCCAGAGAATGACAACCATCAAAAGGTCTAAGCCCATATAGCCGCGGCCCACCCAAATGATGTTCAGCGGTCTCTACCCAAGTAGCTGTGGCCCATGATCCAAAAGACCCGCAACTAGTTAATCATGCTATCCTTACCTTATAACTAACCTCTTCGATTTCGCTTATCCTAACAGTGATAGATTAGGCGTAACTGTTGAAGCTGGTTATGCAAAGTTAGTTAGGTTGTTCACACAGGCAGTGTGATGTGATTCTGAGGGTGTATTTGCTTCACAAGGTAGTTAGTTTGCTCATTAAACAGGCATGATAGTCTTCACTCACAGAAAAGTAGTGCGGAGAACTAGTAAGAATTTTGCCTATCATCCAATTCGTGCCGCATGGCGGGATTACTCTACTTCTACTCTATAAATGGAGGCTCAATAAATGTAAATTCAAATCAAAGCAAAGAAAGTAATAGCACGTACGTATGGCTATGGCTGCTACAAACAGACTTTTTGAAATTGATGCCGAAATGGGGCAACTGAAAAATGAAATTCAAGAGCGCCGTAGAGCGCTAAACCTCTTTTTGAGAAATGTTAGAGCAAGAGATCCTGCAGAGGCAGAAAGACGCATTGGCACTGCCAGAGAGAACATAAGGGATTTGGAGAGGAGGCTGCAAGTGCTGCGGAAGGAGCAGCAAGAACTCATTGTGCAGGCTGTCAACCTCGGTGACCGGAAAAACCACTAGAAGAAATTCAAAAAAGTAGTTACTTTCTCTTCTTTCTACTTGTTAAGGCCTATCCTTTGACTTCTTTCTGTTTCGAAATTCATTCATGTAGTTAGCATAACAGAATGCTTTTAAAGCTATAGTAAAGGAATATGTGGTTGTTTATGTAGTAGTAATGAATAAATCTTTTGGATCAATGTTTTTTCTCGATTGATAGAAGGACGGATTCTATTGTTTTGAACCTTGCTCGCATAAAGTCGGATTTTCATTTCAATCCAACAATCAGGATGGATAGAAAGACATACCATCTGCCCTTTGGCCTGGGGAAGAAGTTTTTACAGAAGTAAGTGGGAATTGATAATAATATAATATAATTTACTGATGCCTACCGGAAAGCTAAGTAGGGGCTGAGCTAGACAAGCAAGCAACTGTCAGCCCTCCAAATAGGCAGGGGAGAGATCCTTACCAATACATTCTAGATCCGGCTTAAAAGACAAAGCAAAAAGCATCTCTTATATTTATACAAATACAGATATCGATTCCCGCTACAGATGATTGCTGCCTTGCACTTCCAACCGGAACCAGGGACAAATGACTTAAAAAAACCGATTATTTTCACAGATCTGCTTAAATAAAAAAGCCGATTTGAGATCGTTTATCCAGGAAAGGCAACATCTATCGCAAACCTTCAACTCGTGATTGAACTAAGAATAAAATAAGGTTTTTCTCACTACACGAGTAAGAAGTGACTAGCCGCCTATTCTATATCTATAAAGAGAGACGGATTTCGCCTGCCACTCTACCGAGCTAACCAGAATGGAGAGTCCGAACGAACGGAATACTTGGAGTGAGAACTAGAGTAGCTAACGAACGGCAAGCAGTATAAGGAGGGATCATTTTTCGGAGTTTGCAGTTGAAACAATAAGGAACTTAGATGGAGAACGAAGAGAAGAAAGAAGTGAAGAATCACCAGTCATCTTCTTCGATGCACCCTATCTCTGTCTTTCTTTGTTTGTCTATTCTAATATGTTGTCCCAAAGCCTTCAATTTGCCTTTCCCTGTAGGAATTCCTTTTTCATTCGTTCTTCTGTTGAATGTAGTCCTCTTGAGCTGAGCTCTCTTTGAGGGCGGATTACATACACGATTTCTTTCATTTTTGCTCTAGCAGAAAGTGGGAGGTGCCTTACCTCACCAAAAAAGGGGGTTTACCCAGATCATCTCCTTAGCCCAGGTCTGTCGAGCCTCAATTAACTGCTACTATAGGGTAGCCGCTTGAACTCATAGCTGTGGTAACTGCGCCCTTCGCTCATTGACTATTCATTACCTGAATACTCAAATGAATAGCCATAGCTGCTAAGAACAAGAAATGATCACCTTTCATCCCTGATATGATAGTAGTATGCCGGGCCAAAGCTTCCAGGGTCTCATCCCAAGATGAGAGGTTCTTTTTCGCTTTTAGTCTTGATGGGAAAGTAGGATCTTCTTTCTATTGATAAATAGAAGTAGCCCAATCCGCGGGAAGTCATCTACGCTCAGCTGCGACAATTCCTGTAAAGACGAGGGCTTAGAGAGTCGGGGTTGGTCGTGTCCAGTCATTAGACTGGAAGCTTGAATGTCCTAACTAAGAAGGTAAGCCAGCTATCCCAACCATTGACATAGGAGCGAAGGCTTCGAGTTCGACTGATTCGGCAGTTGATCTAGCTGTTTCCGCTTTTGCTTTTCCATTTGCTTCCACGACGAAAGGCCTAGTAGATAGATCTATTGGATGCTACCTCCCAACAGACGTCGCAAGAGGAATCAGCCACGTGGTCAGCCTAAAAATAAGGGACCGGACCACAAGATAGCAAAAAAAAAAAAAGTGTGTGAACCTAAGCTCGCATGTAAAGGACTAAACCCTTAAAGGCTATGATAATACATCCGTACAAGAAGAAAGGGGGGAAGAGGTAAAGTAGTATAAGAATTGGCTTGGGCTTCAGTCTACGTTAGTC
>JANIPN010210491.1:0-16338 GCA_027478595.1 Erythroxylum anguifugum | reverse complement strand
CCGGGAGCAAAGATCAGGGTAAGTAGCGTCCCAGATATCAGGCAGTAACTTCCCAGTACGAACTAACACTCGAAGCAACGAATCTACGGATCCAGAAATCTCTCGAGAGTTAGATTCGACAGGTCGAATAGCCTCGACTCAGGGCGCATTCAATGGAACCGGCCTAGCTGCTATTTTGCCGAATCACGGTGTGGACCATCGCTGGCTCTTTTGGCAAGATTATACAGGCGATGTACGTCTTTTATGTATGAACGAAATTAGAGAATGTCGTAGTAGCCTAAGGGCTCCTGTCGTAACCGATGCCGCGAATGGTACTGCTTTGGCTGCACTGTCGTACGAGTACTATCGACGATCTGAAGATGAACACGTACCTGTGGTAAGCCATTGCACTTGAACCAGGATTATTGGCAAACCTAATAAGCGTATAGCAACATTTGGTCTATGTGGATCAACACGATTATCTTGCTGATACTATCCTTGTCGATGGAGAAGGGCCATGGTTCCCTGGTCGATTGAGAGACCTAAATTTTTTGGTGCCGCAGCCAATTTCACTTTCGAGACCGTCACGACTTAGCTTTGTTCAAGTAACCAATACGATTGGTCATCTATTCGCCTCTGGACCTAACGAATGGCTCCACGAGATAACCTGCAATCTTCAAGATGGAACGTGGACGCGGCGATCTCGCATTCACACGAACGCGTTCGGTGGTATAGCAGCCGCGACTCTCAACAGCAACACAGTCATCAACGTCCAGACCTCACCAGGCGAACTCACAACCTACTCGCGCAGCACCCCCGACCCCGATTCTTCGAGGGAGTGGGATTACTGGGCTGGAGACCGAGTTATCGAAGCCAGCATCTACCCGAATTCTAGTATTTCCCATAGCGTACTGTGGGGAGAGAGGACTATTGCCTATTTCTATCTTGATCAGCGGAGTCAAATTGTCAAAAGAGATTTGACCCGATCCTCAACGGGTGGTCGTGTGGAATGGATGGCTGAGAACTCTACCGGGGTACAGGTTATGCCAGGGTCCTCGCTTGCTGCTGTCAATTATCGACAATCAACACCGGAGACTCCGGAGGCTTATGTGTACTATCAGAGCAGTGGCGACGACATTCAGCTCAGCACTGTCACCCAGTCTGGTTGGACACAGAATGGCCCTGTCGTCATACCATGAGACAAGTAAAGAGAACGTACAAGTGTTGTGGTTGGCGCCATCGAAATCAGATTATTTCGCTTCAAAGCATCAGCAATGTCATTTTTTATTGTATAACATAAGATTCAGGAAGCAGAGAAACTTTGGAGTTCTTATCATCGTCATCGAAGATGTCCACTTCGAGACTTGAATTTTCTCGATAAGAGCTCAGCAAACGTACATATATATATTCATGAAGCTATTCCAGGGCAAATATGTCTCCAGCTTCCCAATAGGTGGCAATGGTATCAGAACGCGCTAAGTGAAGTGGTATCCGGATATCGATCTTACGAGAATATGGAGACTGTGATCTAAGTTTCTACTATTTTTAGAACCCGTAAAAAAATACCAAACCTTGTTTGTATACCTTTATTACAAAAATTAGAGTTTGTGGTTTCAATCTTTTGAGGGCGATTACAATTGATATACTTCGTTCCAATTCCTTGATTCGTCTTGAAGCAACACTGCACCAGCAACCCGTTAGTTTATGCCTGAAAATACAATGAATGTTATACATTTTAATCGAAACACTTGAACATATCTTGAGATAAGTTGACATCACTTTACCGAAATCTTGCTAGGCTAAGAATCGACCACTAGGAAATCGCTTCTAATTTCAAGGTATTCTCAATTAAGTCAAAATGAACCCTACAATGCAACCAACACAGTTAAGTTAAACTCTAATTTCGAGCTTAAGGAGCATTTAGAAGACTTCCGGGAGAATCGGCCAATTTTGCCCGGAGGCACTCTGCGGGGTAAAATTCACTTAGAAGCGACACAAGGAAATACAAGGCAATCTGCCTAAGCAAAGCTGCAGCTAGTTTTCTACATTGACAGCCAATCATCACTACAAATTCGATCGGCTGCATATCTTAATGCATACAAGACGGAGCGACAACGAGTAAAGGGTTAGCAGTCCTGCAAACCAAAAAGGCTAAAAGCTACTAAAAAGCCCACTATTAGAAAAGCCGGAAGTTACCTACTTTCCAAACGGCAACAAAGGGTCCCAAAGCAGTTTACAGCGCCAGGTCTACATCCTTAAAACCCACGAAGCTGCCGTCGCCGGCGACATGTCGACAAGCTCTTCGTCCCCACAGTTGTTGTTTTACTGCTAGCACATATTTAACCCTTTATGATCGCAGGTACTCGAGTTTTGGTATCCTGATCCACACTTGATTCAACAATCCGTCTTTGAATTCGTAAATTAATATGTCTACAATCACAGAAGGTATCGTTAGTTCTGCCGCGAGTCTGCAGCTCACCTTTCATTGCAAGAGATGCTGACTGAGTTACCACAGGGGGGATCGGACCCCCTTCCTCTTTGCCCGCCGATGCAACTCCACCCAATTTTCAATGCAGTGGATGCCAGGTCGTGGTTGGTTTTAGCACTACCACGATTGGCGAAGGCAATCCAACCGAATTTACTGCTGACCCTGAAGGGCTTGTAATTGGGTCAGTAGATTGAGACCTGGCTGTGGACCGTCATTTTATTGACGACTCAACCAGTTCACCGACTTCATACATAGTAATTCCTGCATATTCGATCACTAGCTCATCACAAGGCGATGATGGGATATGTTCAGAAGTACCCGGCAGTTCCATGGCGGTCACCCCCGCTTTTTCCGTACCAATACCAGATGATGGTGCGCCTGAATCTTTTCTGCAGACTGCCCAAAGCTCGTTCATAAGCTTCTTTGCACTCACCTGCGCCCCCGGAGGAGGAAATGTGGCTTCGACAATTCAAGGTCAGGTCGATGTAACCCCGAGCGAAATCTCACCAAGCGGAGCTGGGTCCACGCCACAGTCTTTCAACACTTCTACGCCACGTTCAACTCAGCCTGTATCTACACCGCAGTCGCAAGCTCCATCATCTGAATCGAATGGCGCCCTCACAACTAACGAGAAAGTTGCAATAGGCGTCTCAGTGCCACTGGGAGTTATCTTGTGCCTAGGCTTAGGAATCTTCTTTGGGTTTCGTCTCAGAAAATCTAAAGCCTCCAACAAAGCACTTGGGCCAGAACTAGACGGGAAACCTGGAGCACGGGAAATGGCCGCAAATGAGCATTCTGAACTCGAACCTCAGAATCGATTTGAGATGGAAGGTAGAAATACGTATGAGCTTCGGGCGGGTGAGATGACGCCTAAGGTTAAAGCGTAATGTAGCGCACCTACTTAGAGAACCATACCCCATTCCTCCAATGTGGCATTGTGTGCGTATCTCTAGCTATCAGGCGTTTGGTACCGGGTGTGCTAATATCGATAGAGATGCGTGTTTGATAGCATAGCAAAAGGAACACGCGAAACTCAAACATTAAACAAAGATCGACATTCAAAAGGGTTGATTTCGAAAAAACATAGCTAGAGGCTATCTTATCTAGCTTTATATCAGCTTCGCAAGTTTCCCCTTCCGGGCCTTTACGCCTTCCGAGATTCATCTGCTGTCTCCGACATGGAAACTTCGCATATCTACTGCGTCCAACCCCCACCTGGCCATCTTGGACGTGCCAAATGGAGCATCTAAACGCAGAAAGCCTGTCCACTACGCATCTGGCAAGAGCCGGTCCTAGGAGCGCAATAGTTGCTGAAAGTGCACTGGCCCTGGGCGTTGCCGATGTAGATAGCACAGTCCCTACAAGCACCCTCCAGGGCGGCAGGACCGCAGGTGCTCTGGCCTGTAGTTTTGTCAGCCTTGCATTTCGATACAGCTACGCTTTTCTTTATTGTTGAAGAGTCGCAGATGATGTTCAATTGGAGTAACAGGAGGGACTAGAGAAGAGAGCCTCACCTGGAGCACACTGAGCGGAGACAAGGCTGGCGCCAAAGGCAGCGAAGGCGGTGAAGACGACGGAAAGCTTCATGATTGGAGAATTGAATAGTCTTAGGACTGATGTGGTTTTCCCGGCTGTCAGTTTGTTTTATTGGACTATGCCAGGTTGGTTGAATGGAGTGGGAATCAGCGCATATTTATACCCGCGCTGTGCTACGAGGACTCCTGAGCAGAGGTTGAGGGGTTTGAATCTGAGGCGACGACTATCCGGTTTAGATGTAATACAGTTCCGTAAAGTTGAGGCTAAATATAGCCCGTGAGTATGAAGAATTGAAGGTGTCGCACAGATTTCCTGTTCCAGTCAGCCAAGTGATTCGAAGGAAGTATGCATTACTCACCAAAGATATCATGCATTTGTGGGTTTCAGCTACAGAATTGAATCGTACCTTTCTATGACTTTAGACTGTTCCTGAAATATGAGGATCATTTCGAAGCTGTTCGTGGTGAGGCTCTCTTTACTGTCCGTCATTGTATTTGCAACACAGAAATGTAGCCAACCTTCCGCGTGTTACATCTAGGTCAATCCGTAAACTTCCTTTTCTAGGCAGTATGCACTAGTGATTACAGAGTACAAAGATTGCTTTATACTCTACATAGACTCCAAAATCCGTGCAGCCCGCGCTTGCCGCAAAACTATGACTGGCTACCTACATATGCAAACAGCTGGACACCCGAGCTATGTCTAGGAAACACTTTTGACCGCTACATTAGGAGGTCGAGTATACTAGAAGAAGTAATCCGAGTATTTGGATTACACAATGGGACAAGGCATTGTGGGGGCCAAGGCTGTAATGGATTACGACCAGGAGGCTCACGTCTGACCATACCCAACAGACATACTGACCAACACACAGCTGAAAGCTCTTGATATAGCCAAGAAAGTCCCAAGAGCGTCATCCATCAGCGTCTCAAATTTTGTAATATTTATTAGTAAATGATAGACTGTTCCGTGCAGTAGAAGTTACCCAGCTAGCGTCTGCTTTGACGTAGGATGCAATATCCGTTAGTAAACAGCCTGTCAACCGTCAGCCGTGCAGATACGTAAGCCGTTCTAACGCAATTCGAGGAACACTGAAAGCGGAAAAGACACAAAACTGATTCTCTTGACTCTATTGTACTTCCTCACAAGGCCTTGAAACAAACAAGAAAAAGAACGTACGAGTTGCGCCGCGGACCGGGTGACCGGCGCCACGACCGTACGCACGTTTAAAGAGATGCGGGGATGGCCTCATAAATTTGCTCTCACGCTCATAATTTAGGGATTTCTAAGCTTAAACTGGCAGAAGGCTCGAGCTGTCTGCGTTAGTTACTAGTCGTCAGCAACCTACGTCTACTGCAGAATTGGCGGATACCGTATTCGCTCCGCGATTGGCTCTCTCTACAGTAAGCCGGTCCACAATCCTCCCCGAAACGGATGCCAGGGCACGCTGTCAAGGTATTCGTCGATGGAGGGAATAACCAGACATTCTACCCAGGGTCCCAGATATCGGGAAGGGTCGAATACAGGGCACCGCTAGGTGTGCGACTCAACACAGTCACTCTAGACTTCAGGGGAACTACGAAGGTGGACCCGGGTAGGCGATCAAAACGAAAGACCGAGTTTGTAGAATTATTCCACATGCAAGAAAGGCTGCTTTCAGACCCGCTGTTTGTGAACTCCACAAGCCTATACCGATGGCCGTTCGTGTTCAGCTTTCCGTTGGAAACAGGCCCTGATCGAAGCGGGCAATATGTTGATGGGGATAATCCCTTATTCCTTGAGAAACCACACAGCCTTCCCCCAGCTTTAGATTCGAGTCAGAGCAACGAGACCAGGGTTGAATATCTCATATATGCCGTGGCCAGCGCAGCCTGGGAAACTTCGCTGGACCCTGTGGTTTGCAGTATTGTCAAACTGAACTTCAGCTCCGATGTTGAACTCCGAAGTCCGCCGCCTACGCATGTCATGAAGATCGTATCCAGTTCTGATGCCAGGAAGCGCAGGTTCAGCCTCAGGGGACCCGCTTCTGATCTCGACCCCAACTTTGCTACGTTTTCGGTAGTTGCAGACATGCCGTCAGAAGTTGACTTGCGAGACATGATTACCATGTCCTTCAAAACATCAGAATCAGACCATGTACTAAACCACAAGTCAACGTCTTTGGGATTGGAAGTGTTAACAAATCGACGTACAGCTACAGAATCACATACCCAAGAGTTCAAAGAAACAAAATTCTTCAAGATAGGCGATGCTTCTGGCACCGGCATCCTAGATTCCGACAGAGCAGTGCCGCTACATTTTGCAGTCTCCAGTGCGAAACCGCTACCTCCGTCATTCAAAAGTTATAATGTAAGTCGAACTTACAATTTCATACTAACCATCAATTTCACGGTCGAAAAGCAAGCATTCACTATCAAGTTCGAGGCTCCTGTAGAAGTCGTAAGATTTACATCGCTAGAAAGCCTTCGGTCTAGACAGGCATTGAACGCACCGCCACCCGCGCCTCCAAGCATCAGAGAAGAGAGTCTTCCGGCATATGCAAGATATGCATGATACCCGTACCATCGTAAAATCGTGGTAGAGCCACGACCCGGTATTGTGCAAGGACTGCAAACTATAGTCATACACTGGTCCAAGCATGACCTACAAGGAGTTTTTAATCAACGCTTCGGCTATTCAATTACGTCTATTGCCTTCCTAGATCAATATCCAGGACTTGTAACATTTCTTCGTGTTCGCTGTTTCCTTCTTTGGCGTCTAAGCCTAGAAGACGCTTACCAACGATTCCAATCACACCTCGCCAAAAGCCTGCGATAACCTGGCTTAGATCGTCGCCAGTCTGTTTGAAGTCTGGAAACGCATTAACTTCTAGCAGCCAGGGCTTTCCGGAGTTATCCAGCAGCCAATCAACGCCAAACACTTCAAATGCATTCGGCAGAGGCTGAAAGTTGGTTGGATTCGCGACGGCCGCTCTGAAAAGCTCGCCAGTAGTTTCACATATCTCCTCAAAGGCCGATAGAAGTAGCTGCTTTTCGCTGGTTTCCAGATCCCAGTAGCGGAGGACAGATCCCTCTCTGGTCCCATCCTGCAAACAAGTATTGGTCAAGTGGCGCCTCATATCCCTGATCACTGAATCTTCTGACTCGTCGCCGGTTTCTGGTGGGACATACTCATCCGTCGCAAATAGCGCGAGCATATCTTTATACACGAACACCGATAGTGCCCCGAGACAAAGAACATAGGTGCGAATATGGAACTTGCGGTTTGATTGTGCTTGGAGAAGCAACGGGGAAATATAAGGCTGTGCTATGAAGTGTCGAAGTTGGGAGGTGATTAAGCCTTTTGAAGACTCGTCCTGCAGGGCTTCAGATATTTGCTCACTGCCATCGACTTCGTCTTCTTCATCTTCGTCTTCCTCGGGATTCTCGGCCTCCCACTCTTCGAAAATCCTTGCCAGTTCCTCCTCCGAGCTGAACAGTCGTATGCCTTGTCCTCTATCGCCCATGCCTGGCTTGAGAATCCACCATTCTCGCTCTGCGCTCGCATTCTCTTGGTTCCTTGACCAGCTTTCGTGCAGCTCCCAAGCCTCAAGTAACGCATCATCGAGAAATTCGGCATAGTCAAGCTCAAAAGATACGGTCAAAGGGACGTGAGACTTCAGGCGTGACTCTGGATTCTTCGGTAACCAAGAAGCAACTGTGTTAGCAAGGTAGTGTTTTCGGATGAGAGCCTTTCTGAAAGTGTACGCGTTTCCAATGTAATTGCGGTTTGATAGGAGGGCATCGTGATTGAGTAGCTCATATGGAGTAATTTGTAAGTATAGGCTTGAAACCTCTGAAGGAATTGAAGGTAGCATATGGAATGAATTCGCCGGTAACGTTGAGACAGCAGAAACAATTAACGGCTGAACGTATGGGTCTTCGTATGCAATATGTATCTGAAATTTATTTTCTTTCAGCTGATCTAATGGGGACCTGACGCATGTCAGGGCCATCAAAAACTATGAACAGTTGAGATGCTCTCTATATAGTGCCTCTATAGGCCATCTATCGTCAACCTCTAAGCATGACTTACAGCTTTAATTCTCCTAACGGGTGAGCCTGCGCTTCGGCAAACTTTGCTTTCATGGGCGTGATACTAAACTCAGTCAGCCTGGTTTCGCGTTACGGTGGAAATCCATACCTAGTCATTCCTTCGTTAATCGTCCACCCATCATGACCTGGGCCAGCCTGCAATGCGCTCTTATAAACATCCTGGAAGTGCGGTGCCCACTTGAAGTGCCTATGTTTGTGCCTCGAATTTGTTCCATTTTTCTCAGGCGCGCTCTTTTCCTCAGCCTCCTGTTCTCGAATCTCCTTCTCTCTCTGCTCCGCGTCGATTTCTCCGGGACCGACTTCGGTAAAAGAGCTTCCTGAAGTCCATACGTTCGATAAACACTGCGTTATCATGATTTTGTTTGATTCTACACCCTTCACTAGAGGAACGTTTACCGAATATAGATCCACATCATCGCCCCAGTTCTTCATCAAGTGCTCGGTGATCCGCACCGCCAACCTCGAAGCCGCAGCAATGATCTCGGGGTCGTGATCTCTCGAGAAGAAGGCATAGCTAAGCGCGATGGCCTTCTTCCCACAGACCGCAGCTTCCATGGCCCCTCCAACCGTCCCACTCGACAAACAAAACAGCGCCGTCGAGTTTCGACCATAATTCGGACCGCTAAGTACCAAATCCACCGGCCCTCGGTCTTGAAAAAAATGGTACAGTCCTAGCTGCGCGCATGTCGCCGGTGTCCCATCTATCAAAACCCACTCTTCTCCCTCCTCGTCGGACCGTAGCGGTGATTCGTGTACCGTGCCGTCGTCTTGGTGGACGGTGCCGGGACGGAAATAGCTCGGTTTCGCGGTCTCCGCTACGAAATGTGCTTTGCCAATCCACGAGCGCTGGGTATGAGGTAGTACTACCGAGACGGTATGCGAATGCGCTTGTAGTGTGGAAATCAGAGAGTGTACGT
Source organism: Erythroxylum anguifugum (assembly GCA_027478595.1). Lineage (NCBI taxonomy): Eukaryota > Viridiplantae > Streptophyta > Magnoliopsida > Malpighiales > Erythroxylaceae > Erythroxylum > Erythroxylum anguifugum. The sequence goes on along the minus strand of JANIPN010210491.1, from coordinate 7,324 downwards.
AGGGGGAGGATTGATTTGACGGCGGACCGTCGTCATTAACGACCTGCGTAAAGTTAGCAAGTGATACTGAAGATTAAAGCTCTCGGAAGATCATACAAGTATGTGCATAGCTGCCCAGACCTAACATTCACAATTAGAGGTGTTACAAGGCTTCAATTATACCGTCAGTTGCGTCGGATTATTCCATGTTGAGTAGAGAAATATCGGAGGGGTCTAGCGCAACCCCGCGGAGGGTCAGTCCTCGACCCGTTCCCTCGGTAAACAGCGGTCCGAATACTGCTTTGTGTGGCAAGTAGCAGTCACCGAGTTTAGGCTATAAATCCTTTACCAAATCTCAATTGGCATCAAAATGAAAGTCCCTTTAACATCAGTTGACATATTTGATAGAAGTGAAGTGGGAGGCTCTCCAACACTTATTCGTTCAAGGGTTAGCGATACAACCATGACCACTATTGAATGGCAACAATTTCGTAAAATGTTTCCCATCTAGATTAACCATCAATTAAAAATAAATACTCTATAGAAATCAAAGAAGAAATTTTTGAATAATTTAAGGAACAAAGAAAGGGACTGGTAATGGAATACAATTCAAACAAGCAGAATACAATAAACTTTAGCTATTTCGGTACAAGAAAGCCCACTTCAGGAACACGAATATAGGATAGTACTGATAATAGAGGAATAATTTACACTAAAACATTGCAACAACCTAATGTATATAAGGAATGTCAGTCTGCTAAACCTCAAGCCAAATTATGTTGAACAATCCAATCTTGCATGATGTTATAAGCTGCCGTTGCGTTATAGTGAAGGTTTATGCCGTGGCCGGTGTTTGGTTGGTTATACCAAGAGAAATTGCCCTGGAAAGCTCTTCCGACCTCGGCTGTGAGAGATGTTTCATCCGGAATACCGGTGTAAGAGCAATTACCAGCGCAGAACCTAAGATCCTCATTTCCATTCAGCGAGAATACGGGCCCCCTAAAGTTATTTGACGAAGGCAGGCCCCCGTTTGTAAGCACTTCGCCCATAGCCACAGGCTGCTGAGTATCATAGGCGAATGAGAGAATTTTAGGATCAAAATAATCCGCATATAGGAATGGAAATTGAACCGAGCCTTCATTGGCTGACAAGAAGTAGCCCGGAGGGTATTGTCGATCATGCGATTGAACTGCCTGATCTGGTAGCCGGAACGAGGCTACAGCATTAAAGAGCGATGCATAGGTGTCGTTGAAGCTGAAGCCGGTCAAAATGACCCCATCGCTGAGACTTGGATACGAGTCGACAAGCAAGAACGTCTGTCGAGAGCCAAATGAGTGCCCAACATGCACTATTTTCCTAGGCGGACTTTCAATACCCGGAAAAGTTCCGTTGCGGACCATTTCGGTCAAACAGCGAAGTGCTTCAATCTCTAGGGTGGTCTGGATTTCATCAAGCGGGTTGCCATGAGAGGAATTTCCGAAGCCCAGACGGTCGTAACTCAGAGTATGGAAACCTGCGTCTGTGGCTACATCGACATAGCTGTAATTATAGTTATTGTACGGTAGATCCCAATATCTGCCACTATTAGAATCATTATTCGGATCTGAAGCGGAAAGCTTACGCTTTATCAAATCCAATTCCATGAGTAAGAATCTGCAGAGTTCTTCCACGTTCTGCAACTTCATCTGGTGCACAGAGCTGGGTGCTGATATTGTAAGTACCAGCTGTAGTCTGGTACCCTGTCAGAACAGTGTCTGAGAAGTTCCGTCCCTGAAGAGCAGTGTCTTGGAAAAAAGCCACCGCTTCAAGATTTGTTTGAGGTATTCCAATAGTGAACTTTGCAGTCCTCGCAGATATGGAGACTGGAACAGTAGCATTAATACACGTCTTAGCGACAGCTTTGCTGGCAAAAGCCAGAGCAAGTATTAGGTTTGAATGCATTTTGTAAAGACAATACAACATACAGAAGAAAAGAAGACGAGAGGAAAAACGGGCACACACCACCTCATTTATGGAATATGCAACTATTGATATCCACCTCTGCCGAAAAATTCTGCCGAAAAAAAAGTGAGTACGCGGCTCTCAAGAAGACGTCGAGCTGAGATACTACCCCTAGAGTGTTGATAACTCAAATCTACGTTGATTGGCCAAATCTAGCTTTGGCTAAGCTCAGCTTACGTTAAACTGTACACAAAGGTGACCTCTGAATCATATCAAAAATCATCATGATAAAGCTTGATGGGAAAAAAGCTCATATTGCCGCTTTCCGAGTGGTTATTATTCGGTCGGATCGGTCGGCTTAGTATGCCGACGCGTACAAAGTGGGCTATTCTTGTACCCGACGACCCTTTCTACCATAGTTTGGAAAATGTGAGCCACAACCAACTTCGACTAAGCTCATCGGCTCCGAAATTAATTCATCATTCTTGAACCGATTAGGATAGGGGATTACCATTTCCACTTGAGCTGTACTGTGCTCGTGACTCAACTGTATGGCCGGAGTTCCGATATTGCCCCTTCCTTCAGCACCGATCATGGTTTTGACGATGGAAAAATTAGTCATGCGAATGCACTGTCATGAGTTATCGACTTTATATTTATTACCGGGACTGAAATTGCCGTCTACTGCAGCCTCGATGGGCGACCAGAGCCTGGTAATCGACGATCCAAAACGCACAAAATATTTAAGGAAGTTTTTGGAAGCCTCTCAGGGGGATATTTATTCCAAGTATGCTAGATAATATTACACACATGCTTCTTAGATAATTCAACCGATTGATCAATAAAGTATACCGCAAAGCCGATCCCCCAGTCAGCGACGATCAACGCAGGGCAGCTACTAGGAACAAAGGCGATGCATAGTTGGCAATATAGTTCGTTATCAACCTAGATAATAATGAATTTTACTGTACCATGATTCCGTCAAATAAATACGCTCAAATGAATCTTTATTTTTGAAATTATCGGTGTAGGCGTTTCCAGGAAATATGTTTGATAGATTAATATTCATTACCCTGCGTGATCCATTGCATGGTTGACAGGTCTACATTCAGAGATATTGTCAAATTATATTATCACGCCCGCACTGTAAGCAACAGTTAGCCAAGCAGCCATCCGCCCGTTATAGCAACAACAGGCGTCTCGAATCGGCATCTAATCTGGAACATGTCCTACATCCTTATCGATGAAGAAGGAGGAAGGGACGAGCATTCAACGGGTGCACATACGAGTAGTAGAATGACTGGAGCGATGCTTTATGTGCTTGTTGGATTTATAGTTACATTTACTTGCATCTTGATATATTCAAATAAGCCATTTGGCGATTATGGGGGTGTAGCTCAGGGGTAGAGCGCTTGCTTTGCATGCTGCCTGCAAGATGTCTTGGGTTCGATTCCCAACTCCTCCATCCAAACTTTTTGTCCTTTTGAGCGCCAGAATGTGTTATATAATTTCTATTTTACATCTATCCATATTCCCTTTAACTTTTGGCCTCGAAAGAATATCTCCGCGCTTGTATGCGCATCTTTTGTTTGAAAGATCGTGCCCTAGCCTAGTTTGCGTTCGGAGTGGGGTGGAGCGGGGTTCCAAAGTTAGTCACGACAAGTTTTTGCTCCAGCATGTGGCGTTCGGTCCGAGGGTTTGTCCGAAGCAATTGTCCTTCTGTAGAACGGTTTTATGCTTCAACAATATTTTCACAGCTCCAGAACTGTAGATATATTTGTGCCGGTACCCATTTTGACAAATTACGGCGCTTCAAATATCTATCATCCATGATGACATTTTAGCTACCCTTCCAGGGTTCCATGATATGCCAACTTGGGGTTGATATTCGTTCAACTTACGCCCATCTGCAGTGGATTATTACCTCCCAGCTTATTTTTACCTCAATATCCTCCAGGTATTCTGCTCAGGCTCTATATCTGACCATTAACATTCAATTCTATCCGTTCTACTAAGAGACTAAGGAGGAAATGGGAGTCCTCCCCTGTAATAGCGACCGAATCTGCGATCCTGTTTGGCTTTCTAATCCATCCGTAGGTAATCTACCCATGGCACTTGAACCAATGTAATATCTACAATCCTTCCCAGTGTCTCTGTGAAACATTTTGGAAGAATGTACGTTTGGGTCCAGCTTGGCATTTAAAGGGAGATTAGCTTGCAGGGTGCGCAATCCCTGTTTGAGAAACACCACGTTGTCAGCGTGTTTTCAGGAGTGAGCCTCATGGGAAATCCATGGAGCGTTGAATCCTTCAAAGATGTTCTAGAACCTGTGCAGCAATTTATGGATACAGTCCAACAGGACACACTGTTTTGAATTGGTTATATCCTCCTGACTGTGACCATGATATTGCCCAATGGGGCTGATCTGGAGCTGGAGTACCGCATTTGCGCGTTTTTTTTTTTGGGAGCATCGTCGCAGTCCAAGTGCTGTAGTTGTCCGGCACAGCCCTTCCATCCGAACAGGCCCTACCAAACTTCAGTGAGACATTATGCTGGTGACTCTGCCTCTGATTTACGTTCCATGACGCGTAGGATTTCCTGTTACGCGGGACTTTAGATGTGCCCGGAGCGGTTCCCGTAATTTCAGCTAATGAGGCACGCAACGCGTCCCTGTTCGCTGGCACGCCAAAGGGAACCCAACATTACGCGGTCAATTACGAAGTATGTCAAATTAATGAGATGTAATACATCTCGTACTTGCGACGGACATAAGAATGCCTGTCGCGTCCTCCCTAAATTGCTACGTGAGCCCATGGCAATGTAATTTCGGGCTACCGCGTTTCATATTTATTTGAGGGAGAAAAGTCGCCAGTCTGCAGCCACGTGCTTTTTCTTGGACTAAGAAGACGAACCGAAAAATGATACTCATGACGCGAAAGCGGCCACCTAAACAACTACTCGACGATTGTACCTCCTTTAATTGTACCGTAACGCGAAACGTCCGCGAAAGCCAGTCTGTATGTGGTCATAGAGTACACCTGCTGTCGATAAACTTTTCACAAGCCTGTAAATGACACGCCGTTCGGGCTTATGCAAATTAAACAGGGCTCCTTGTCATTGGGCCATAAGTTCACTAGCGCAAGTAAGTAGTGTGGTTTGGCGTGCATGGACACATTCAACCAGATCTTAGAAATTTTTAGCTAAGATCGCCAGATTGTATGTCACTGAGACTGGGGGACTCTGGTCACCATTACCTGATTGAGCATAACTAATATGTTGTCTAGCATTGACCACACTCATCTTTGTCCTTATCTTACTCCTGTATGGAGATGTGGTCGTAAACCCCTCTACCGTATACCCACAGATAAACCCTACATTTTACGTTTGCCAGATGAAATCTTGCACGAGATATTCGCCACCACCAAGCTCGGGGGCCCGTTGGGAACCGGATGGGGCGAATGGACGCCTTGGCGCAAACAAAACAAGGCTCTTTTAACTCTGTCTTTATGTTGTCGGCGATTCAATCGCATCGTAGAACCCATACTATACGGTGATATCTTCGGTGGCACGACTGACTTGCTTGGTCAAACTAAGGGCCCGAAGTTCGACAAGCTTTGTCGCACTTTACAGACACGTCCGGAGCTTGGGCAGATGTGTAAAGAAATATATATGGAAAACAATGCACACCCTAGCATCCCTGATGCGCAACGAGGACAGCCAGAAACTTATTTGACAGAAACTGTTGAAGTAATATCGGCATTGCCCAATGTTAGGAAATTAAAATTCAATGGCAGCTTTTCGGAGTGGCCATTGCTACCACAAGCTGTCAGACATATGCAATTAATCGAGGATCTCTCCTTAATTGGTGATGAGTACTGGCCAATCAATCATCTTGTTGATAAGCCGGGCTTCCCAAACCTGCGCACGTTACATCTAAGTCCTATATACGGAAACAAAAACTTTGGCCACAATAATACGCCACCAATGGAAGAAGAAATAACGCCTGCAAAGAAGAAACATACCTCGTTCATCAAATCGATTTATATCTGTGGCTTCAGATGTCATCCCAACGATGTGAAAGAGCTTCTCACGTGGCCGACAGAGCTCGAGGAGCTTGGTCTAGTCCATTTTGAGCCATACTATCAGGCTGTCAGCGTGCTCTACAGCACACAGATTCTGCGAGAACTGTTTTCTATACATAAAGATACCATGCGTCGCATAAAGTTTACTTGGCAAAACGGTGAACCATCCGAGCTCGATTTTAGTGATTTTCCACTGCTAGAATCGATCGAGATGCCCTGGCTCAGCCTACCGTCATCTGCAGCGGAAGCGTCAACGAAGCTCTGCGGGCCGAGTCTCACCTCTCTTACCCTCGATTTTGACTGTGAAGATCAACAACATCAGATATGGGCGGATTTCGATCAACAGGCATTTGACTATCTGCTGGAGTTCGCAAAACTCGCGGATCACGGCAGGAAAAGCTTGCGAGTCGTCAAGATATGGCGAGGTGGCACGGAAGCCCAACACTTACTGTGGCCCACCAAAGCATCGAATACACGTATGGAGCACGTTGCGGAATGCTATGTGTCCTGGAACTTGATGGAGCGGCTCGAATATGAAATGGCTTTGCGTGATATCAAGTTTGATTACAGCATACCCGAACTCAGAGTCGATGAGGCGATTGATTACATCTATGCAACTGAGGAAAAATGGAAAGAGGAAAGACGAAAAGAGGAAGTGGGACAGAGAAAAATCACCGAGTTCTTCGCAGAAGTGGGACAGAAAAAAATCACTGAGTTCTTCGCAGTAGAAGTAAACTAAGGTGGCAGGACTCAACAACGAAGCACGCATAGTATATAGAGAAGTAAACTGGATGCATAGCCGGACACTTTATGTTTTGTAGTACGTGTGTAGTGCAGAAGCTTAACAACAATATTGCCTTCTCGTATACAAACTCTAAACAAGAAGTGTGGCTTGTTTACCGATGTTGTTACGATAGGCCGTGCTGCTGCAAGACTTGGTGCAGAGCGACGATAATACTATGTAATCGTTTCGAGGCCAAGCCGCACAGGAAGAATTGGGCGGGGCGAGCACAGGGAGAAGCGAGAAAAGCCTGAAATAACGTGCGATGGCGAGTTCTGATAGGCGCCTGCCATGGGGGGAGGTGGAGCTTCGGTGCATTTGTGAGGGCGAGAGCGGGGGGTGATTGGTGGGAAGGCATATTAACCTGTTTGAGGGTGCGGGCTGTTCCTGACTACTCCCGACTATTCCTGACTGGTGGCTGCCGGCTAAACTGGAAGCGGCAAGGCTCTGTTACGTTGCTAATCTCCGCGCTCCAGTCTTGCCGCGTCCTCAGTGGCCCAGTGGCCCGCCCTGCAAGCCATCGCACTCGTTTCACTCTTCG
>JANIPN010210185.1:0-41254 GCA_027478595.1 Erythroxylum anguifugum | reverse complement strand
ACCGTCAGCACCGCCGGTAGACTCAAGTTCTCTTTGATGGCCGGAAGCTACGACACCATGATGGCTTTCTTCGGTCTGACTGACATGCCGTCTGTGAGCCCGGACTTCTACGGCCTCCCCGAGTATGGCTCTACCATCGCTTTCGAACTATTCACCCCCAACACCGTAGAGGAGTTCCCCACCAACACGGACGATCTCCGTGTTCGCTTCTCCTTCCGCAACGGATCCGACGCAGGGTCAACGCTGAACACTTTCCCGCTTTTCGGCCAAGACACGCTCAGCTGGGCGGATTTCGTCACCGAAATGCAAGCCATTTCTATCAGCGACGCTGGCGAATGGTGCACCATTTGCGAGAGCACAATGGATTTCTGCGCAGCTATCAATGGAAGCTTGATTACCGATGGCAGTGAGTCTCACCAGGGAGGAGGAGGAGGAATATCGAATGCCGTGGCCGGCGTGATTGGCGCCATGGTCACTCTCGGTGTCGTGCTGATTCTCGGCGGTATTGCTTTTGTAGTTCTACGCAAAAGGAAGAGTACCCCAGCCGTGCCGGCGGCTGCACCAGTAGCTCGCCAGGAGAAGGGCAGTATGAGCAGTGGAAGTGGAAGTGGAAACGCCGTTTAAATGTGCGGGTAACGATTTACGAGAATATGGAGGGGATTCTTCGATACACTAATTGAGATGGCCCTTTGGAAAAGGGGGGTTTTATTGCGCTATTTGATAGGATTCAGCACGAATATATACCAAAATTTTGTTATCGGAAGCTATAAGGCGTAAATGTGGATGGCATTTTTTATCCACATTACAGAGCTCTAAAAAGACCTTGCATGTGCCACTGGTTTCTTAGATCTCTGTAAGCCTTCCAGGCGGCTCCTAGGGTTGTTGTGGCAGTTGAATCGTAGCTTTGGGCACAGGGTATAGGCACAAGCCTTAGGCGAACTTCCCGGCACAGCACGCATCACGAACGCCACGCTAACACCCATATCGGAATTTCTATCATTAATATTAAGTCCTTCCTGCACATTCTCTCACCTTCCTATTGTATTTAATTCGGCTCGTGTAAGCTGAGCTTGGTCTCTTAAGGAACTTGGTTCAGCCGTACGGATGCAGGTCTCGCAGCCGGCTGATAGTCGCGACAGGGCCAGCGCTAATTGACTGGTTAATATTTACTATGTAAGCGCTAAATAGAAAGCACATCCCGGTTGCTTTTCAAAATAATGTGTGTGAATTTGAACAGCGGTTCAAAAGCCGGCCAACGCACGTTACTGCCCTATTGCTATCACTACCGGTACGCCTTAAAAGAAAAGGAGCTATTCAGCTGAGCCAGTCCACTCTGTCTCGATAATGGCCATGCGCGACTCTGGTGGGACTACTATACTATTGAGTTTCAAGGCCGGATCGACCGCCGCAATGAGCCTGTGCCAATCATCCATATCCCGCTCTTTCCCGTTCGTAAATGTTTTCATCATAATATCAAATCCTCTCATGGTACGTTCCTGTTCAGATGGAAGAATTCCTAGTGGAGGCAAACAAGCATCGTTGATGATGATTTTCGCACCCCTTTTCAGGGCAGGAATTAAATTGCGCAGAATTTTGATCGAGTAGGTATCAGACCAATCGTGTAGAATCCAACGTAAATAATAAATATCGGCGTTTTTGATGGGCTGTTCTTTGAAAAAATCGTGCGCCATAAATTCGATACGATTTTCCAGTTCAGCTGATCCTAGGGGTGGCCTGGCTGCAATAACCTCAGGACGGTCTTGAACCACAAAATGCATTTGCGGAAAGGCTTGCGCGATGGCGCTGCTAGTGAACCCGACAGAGCCACCAACGTCTACAAGAACAGAGCCGTTGGGCAAAGATGCAAAATCGTACGCCTTAATCAAGTGCTGAGGGCTTGCAGAGGGATCCAATTGTACGAATTTCATAGCGTTAGCGAAGCGCTCGATGCGACCAGGGAACTTGGGCCATTCTAGCCACGGATCTCCAGTAAAACCATGGGCACGGCAGTAAGCCTACGATGCACGTTATCAGCCTCATTCAATGCCGAACCATATGTGAGAAATAGGTTTACCGACCGTGTCAAGGGGCTCCTGGGAGTCGGGGCGTTCTTTGAGGATTTCGACGAGCTGAATGGTGCCATTAGCGGGACCGGTGTGACTGTTAGAAATTTGTAGGGAGTATTTACACGAGGCACACCTCTCCACATCTCATCCGTTACATTACCCCCGAACGCAGCTAGCAAAGGGTTCGCCTGGAGCATTTGGCTTGCTAGTGTATGTGCCACGGCTCCATCCTTCTCTTGGAAGAAATGGTGGGACATGGCTAGGCGCATCATACGGCGCGTATCATCCTCACCTAACTTGCAAGCATCAGCGATTGCCTTGAAAGTTGTCGTTTCGTCCGCAGGAAATAACGTTTGGATTTTGTTTTGTAGAATGAAGTCGAGACTGAGGACTTCTAAAGACTGTTTTTAGGTTAATAAATCAGATCCCGAGATTCACATTGTGTCTCACATCATCTGCGGCGTTCAAGACGAGCTCCACAGGCCCAAGGAGCAGCCGATGAAGGTCAAAGGCTGCTTCTTTCGCTGCTTTCCTAGCGGCCTCGATGTCAGTAGGGAGGGCAGGTGGTGGACCCGGGGGAAGATGAGGTATAGGGTCGTGAGATAGGGATGGCAATCCGTGATTTTTCAAAAAGTCATTATACTTGGCTGTATTTGTTGTAATAACCGAGGCAAGCTCGACGATATCACGGTGAACAGGCATTCTAGAATTATAAGTTCGATACTGCAGTCTTTTGGAATAACTGGTGGTATTTAAAAAATAAGTATATATATGGGTGAGTGACTGAAAGCAGAAGGATCCTGTTTCTTTTATATCCTTTTATAGCAGGGCCGCCAGGGAAGACATCCCCCTTACTAACATAGATTATTCGTTACGCAGCTGGCCTTGCACACTACACCATTACAATGAATAGGTACGTGCAATTTGCCTAGGTAGGTACTTAGCCTGCGGCTCGTGATTTATCCCAAGGAAATTTACACACAACTACCCTCCCAGGCAACCCCGCCGTCAAAGTGCATCATGCGTTCTTTGCCTCACCCTAGGACTACAATAAGAGTAATAATGTACCTAGATTATCCACAGCGACCGTGTGTACCGTGATAAAAAAATCAGCCGAAATTTATATCCAAATTTAGAATAAATAATTGGTAAATCAAAGATAGAAAATAATTGGATTACTGAAAAATTATGCGGAATCCTCCAACATTGTTTTACACTATTTTATAAAAACAGTATTACGGCCTTATCCCTTTTAAATTTATTCGTTATTATTATCCTCCTTCTGATACCATAATTTCAATACCTTAGTTAACGAAGACAAGTTGCGAGTGGAGATAAGTTGGGGTGGGCTACACTAATCTCAACAACGCCTCAATCTACGGATCCTTAGTGGTTTTCGATGTGTACGGGGATGATGCGATTTAGGTGCCACAAATCAGTAATATACGCCACATCCGTGCAGCGCGAGCTCAGCTATACCGCCATGCGAGCTATGGACGTTTCGATTCCTTTAATTGTTGTTAGAATGTAACCACGTATTCAATGGCTTGCAGGTGATTTGTTATTATTCTTTTTCTAATCTATCCCTTGTCGTCGGCCCTTGCCTACTGTCATGGAATCTTGGCATGGAATCTTGGCAAGGTCTAGAAAATTGCTTAGTAATCCGCTTCTTTCAACATTTGAACATTTCAATATTGGATATAACTTCTCTCCGACGCCTCTGGGTTTTAGCGAACGATCCAGTAGATATTTACTAGCAATGCGTTAGGTTGCCGGGGAACCCTTTTGCTCAGATGCTCGTTTTCTATTGGATTAGATGACGTTATCATACCTAAGGGCTATATCAAGGCACTGGCCCTCTTAGCTTAGCAAATCATACTTCGTTTTCTACATCATTTTGACACAATGGCAGGCTTCATCGATTTTTAGTCACGCTGTACTAGCCTCATGGAATTTAGGTTCGTTCCTACAAGCCCGGGATCTATCGGTAAGAAGCGGAAACAGGTATTCAGAGCTTGCGATTCTTGCCGAAAAGATAAGAAGCGCTGTCAGCATGGCTTGAATGCACCAACACATTTATCTCCTACCCTAGAACCTAGTGAAAGCGAATCTTTAGTAGAGAACAAACGCGCCAAGCACAGCCCTGTCACAGACGACGGTGCTCAGGGCCATCTCTCCAAGGATAGTTCGAGCGAAACACCTCGCCCTCAGGCTTTGGATCGTCGGCGTTTCATTGGTGACTTGAACCCGGAAAGTGTCTTCCTCTCCGCTACGAGCCCTGAATCGGCTCAACGTACCCCTTTATTCAATCATGATATTGGTGTATGGCTTGCCGGGCGACTGGGCTCAAGTAAGGACCGTGCAGACCCGGCACCCGTGCAAGCACAGAATGGAATCTTCCTTGGATCGCGGTCGGTGACTTATCAAAAGTTTGCACACGTACTTCAAAAGGAGTGTTTGTCAACCCTGCCACAAGCCGAGTCACTGGAAATGCTCTGCAGCTACTATTTTGAGGAGGTACATCCTATCTTGCCCATTGTCAACAGGGCCAACTTTCAGGGCTTGCCTGTAGATGATCCGAATCGAGTCCTAATCTCTCAAGGGATTTGTTTAATATCATCGATGAATCCAGGTTGTAAAGCGTACTTTCGACTTGAAAATACAGATCACAATTTACCGGCGAGAGAGTTTGCGAGGCGACTCTACTCGAGCATGCGCTGCTGCATTGAGCTAGGGCTTGTAACCGACAAGATAGTCCTACTACAAGCTATGGGGCTGATGAGTCTGTTTACTGAGGGCCCCGATGGACCTGAACTATCTGCCCAATTCTGTGCCCGATCCGTCCAAATCCTCCAGACCCTCGGGCTTCATCTATCAGGCGGACATGATAGCAAAGAAGACGACTTCAGAATTACTTTGCTCTGCTGTATCTGGGCGCTCGATAGATTTAACGGGGCTTCTCACGGCCGGCCTGTCATAATTCATGAGCGGGATCTTGGGCGGAACTTATCAGAATGTATTTCACGACAGACATCGGAATTTCGCCTATTACTTCACGTTATGCAGTGGCTTGACTGGGTTATCGAATTATATCGACCGACTAGCCGTCAGTCTACAGGATACATCGAAGATTTTCCGAGCTTTGAAGATCTTGTTGAACAAGCACAAGTTTCCACAATTCATAGCTCTTGTCTTGGTAGGTAGCGCGTTCTGAGGCAGAATTGGTTTCGCTGCGCAAAACTTGAATGCTCTAACGTCATATAGCAACCATAGAGCTGCTGTATCATTCGGTAGCCATCTTGTCTTGCCGCTCCAAACCAATAGATTCTGCGAATGCAGCAAGTTTCTCCACGCACCCTCGACAAAGCTATGCTGCTCTACGAATTCCATTGATGATGAAACCTGAAGTTGATGGTAGTGGACAGGCAGTCATGTTGCCATTCGTGCCATATTCTCTTTCATTGGCTCTTAGTATAACGTATCGTGAAATGAGACGGGCAAAGCTATCTCTTCACAGATCAATCGCGAGGAAGAACCTGGAGGCGACTTGCGGAACTTTGGAATCGCTGGGTGAACACTTTTCAGTGGCTGAAACAATGGCAAAGTTGGGAAGGTCGACCCTGGCTGAGCTAGACAGAGTTGTCGACTCGTTAAAAGACGCGCAACGAACTGATATCGCTACATCTAGGGAAGGTCTGGCTGGAATCAATAATCCAGAAGAAGCCGATGCATATCTGATGACTTCACAGTCAGGTGAGACGCGAAAGAATCGCCTATATCCTGTAGTACTGACTATGTCCAAGTTCCAAATCCTGGAGAGGCTTCTGGAAAAGAAATGCAGGCTACTAGAGGCGGCATTGAAGCTCATGATACCCCCGAAGCTCAAACTGAACCCCACAATGACACGTTTGGTTTCGATGTGTTTGAGATGTTTGACCCTGGATTTGACCTCAATACTGTTGATGCATATTTCGATAGCAACCTCGATCTGGGAACCGGAACGCTCCTGTAGCCACCAAGATGAGCTCAATTATATAATGGTGCTTATCCTATAAATTCAAATCACAAAGGTCCTCCTCTGTCCTCGAAATCTATGGTCTTGTCTGGTCAGGTTTTCTTCCCCAAAATACATGCATTGGGAAATAAGCTCCTCGCTCCCCGAGTTCGTCAATATATCGCGTGGTAAGCGTTTCCATGTCGATGCCAAACAGGGGCTCCGGTAGAGCAGGAAGGCCTTATTGGTCAGTCAATTTCGTATCGAGTACCGAGCAGAAACTTACTCTTTATAATAGACACCAAAGCTTCAAGACCTATGCTCGTTGATATGATACTGCTCTTCGAAATCTGAGAATGCTTATTTTTAGCACCCAAGTATACGTGAACTATGTGATCATGTACATCCTCTAATCCCAGGTCGTCCAAGCACCTTCGCAGGTCGTTCTGGGCAAACGATGGATCGTAACCGGCTTGCCTAAACACAAACTCCATCACTCTGCGGAATTCTTGCACCGCAGGCCCGTCATTTTTACCTACTTCGCATCTTGTCTCGAAGAGCTGAATGTACCCACCCGGTTTGACGAGTCCTACAAGACGTGCCACTACTTCGGTGGCCGCCGATCCAACAACTGGGAGTACTAGGCGCTGATGTACTAGGTCAAATTTGCCCTCCCATTCCTGCGGCCAAGGCTTTAGGATATCTTGAACCTGGTAGATGATATTCGGAGAACTCTTTTGCGGCATGTATGTTTCGTTTACATCCGTTCCAAAGAATGTTACGTCAGCATCTTCCGGAAGCGATGATGCTAGATCTCGAATCCAGTGCCCTGTGAAAGGATTACGGTGAGACTCGTTTAACTATAGCTCGGACTATCCTACCATCTGCTGTTGCGGAGTCGAGGACTGTGACAGAGCCGCGGGTGAAATCGATCGGCGCCTCTATCAAACCCCCCATTGCGTCTTTCATTAGATCATGCTGCAGGGCTAGTCGCTCAAGCTCTTGGTCATTGTGGAGAAAATATGCATCTGCGGCCTCTTCGTCTGCCATTTCAAAGATCGCTTCCGTATCGCCTGTGTAATCGGACCAAAGCTGTCAAGCCTAAGATTCCCAGGCTTCAAAGATGATTGGCCGATCAGTCCAATCAACTGAAAGGAATACTAACCAACAAACGATACTGAGTGCATCATATTTGTAGATTGTTGGCCAGTTCTTATACTATATATAAGAGCCACTTGAGTTAATCCTTCCTTAGCCTTGTCAGGCCGGTCTCGAATCCTTAGTTGATTGGAGAGATCGCGAACTTACTTAGGATACTTTGTTGACCCCGCTCTTAAAAAACTACTTTCTATCACCTAATGGTCTACTATGCTCTAGAACCAACGGCAGTTTTGTCGAAATAGGTAAGACGATACAATATCCAGCCTCCTCCATAACCACAGTCAACTTCAGCTTCCAACCTATCAATCATTTTTGAGAACTCAGTCTTCGACAGAAGATGTGTCTAGAATGTGCCCAATGACTAGAACTAAATTTGTCTCGCATACACTAGCTCATGCACTCCCTAGTACTACATACTCGTGCAGTGCTTGGCCGGTGTTGTGGCAAAAAAACCGAGGCTAGACGCGATCTATTTGCAAGCGGTAGCACCTGCCTCAATAACTTATACTTACAGAACGTTGGTAAGAAGCCTAATCTACTAGCTATGAACAACGAAACAACAGGTACGTGGTTCTGAGAACCTTTACGTTGCGTCACATTGTAGGCTACCATACCACCTAAATACCCATAACCATTAGGTTTCAGTTAAGCAAAATTTCTGCCCGCAAACACTTCATCGGAAAGGCATCGCAATGTAATAAACACATGTTGGAGAACCCTGCAGGGAATTCACGTGTAATTATATCACAATTATTATATGAATGGACTGGAACACTTAATTTATTTTTAAAATATGTTGAAGAATTTAGCAGAAGTCCTATCTAATTTATATAACATATACATATTTGGGGAAGTGTCCCGGCGAAGCTACTAGTAACTCGTACTTGCAATCTTGCACCATCGTAGCGCCTCGTGCGGCGGGAGCCGGCGATGCTCAGGACTCTTGGAACTTTTGGCTTCAACCATCATCAAATGACTCTTCAACGCCAAGGCAGCCACCGCCCTCACGATCGCTCCAGAGGGCACAATTTTTTCGCGTTGAGGACTCTCTTGGCATCACAGTGATTGGTTTCCCACCCAGAACAGCACCCAAGTATTCGGGTCTAAGTTTTAACAACTGTCTCTATGATATCACAGGCCAAAACCATATATACGATAGCCATGGCCGTCGGGCAGACTCAAGACTTTGGGGGTGAACGTGTCTCTTTTCCAATCGCTTTACCTTCGCGATGGCCCAAGTAAACGAGGTGCAATACCTGTCGGATAAAGAAGTAGATGAGTTTGTCAAGGACCTCGACCACAATGGCGACGGCCACATCAATTACGAGGAAGTTGAGCGCACTCTCGACAAGGTTCATGCCGAGATAGCCCCGAAGCCCAAGCCGTTTAACCTACATCACCACAGCCGCGACAACAATGCCCGCCATGAGTTCCTGCGTGCCATGCTGGGGGACAAGGAGAAAATCCCGGTCGCAGAGTTTCGCGAGATCGTGAAGACCTGGAAAATTCCAAGCTTAGAACAGGATAAACGTGTCGAGGAGGAAAGCAAAGAGTATCGACGACGAAAGAAATGGATCGCAAAGATGAGAGCCTGGTGGGCAGTCAGAGGCCCTACAGTTGCCTTTCTGGCAATGGTTGTCGCCATGCAGCTAGGGTTTGGCATCTGGCAGTTGGTGAAGTACTTAACAGAAACAGAGTATCGGCAAGCTTTTGGATGGGGCGTTGTTCTTGTCAGTCCTACGGATGATCAATTTTGGAATTAATACTGACTGAAGTAGGCCAAGACGTGCGCAGGTGCTCTGTATCCGACTTTGTTCTTTTTGATCCTCTCTATGTCGAGGCTCTTGTCGACGTTTGCGAGACAATCCTATTACATCTCGAGATTCATCAACTGGGACTTATCGCAGAGCTTCCACATTAAAATTTCAATTGTTGCATTGTCACTAGCGACCCTTCATGCTATCGGACATCTTACGGGTTCGATGCTCTACGGCAGCCGGCCAGCCCAACAGGACAACGTGGAGGCCCTGCTTGGACCGGACGCTGTGCCTCGTCCGTACAGAAGGTATATTGCATCGCTTCCAGGTTGGACTGGAATAGTTGCGCTTGCCATGTTTTATACGATAGCTTTGTTAAGCATGCCTCAAGTTAGGAAAGGGCACTATGAGATTTTCCAACTTGGTCATCTTTTGATGTTTCCGATGATAGGTCTTCTTTGCGCGCATGGAACTCTTGAACTGCTTCAATGGACAATGCTTGGATACTTTCTCGCCTTTCCGACCCTCCTGGTCATAGTAGAGCGCCTGCACCGGTTAGCAGTCGGTTTCCACAAGATCCCGGCGAAGCTTCATATCCTCGACGAAGAGACTGTTTGTGTAACAGCAACGATTCCAGATCGACGTTTCTGGAAGTACGAAGCAGGTCAATACGTTTTCCTTCAGGTTCCGCAGCTATCTTTTTGGCAGTGGCATCCCTTTACCATCTCTACTTGCGAAGGAAATAGGATGCAACTTCACATCAAGACAGACGGCGATTGGACCATGAGACTGCGGGACGTTGTGAAGGAAAACGGAGACAAAATCACTCACATTGGTATCGACGGCCCATTTGGCGCTCCGGCTCAACGATTTTACGACTTCGATCACAGCATCATCATGGGCTCCGGTATAGGTGTTACGCCCTTTTCCGGTATCTTGGCAGACCTGCAAGATCGAGAAGAGAGATGGGAGGCCGAGCGTCAAGCAGAAAAAGAAGCCAAGGGGGGAGTCAAGGAAAGGGGGCTACGAGAGCAACGCCGTGGGTCGGACGCGTCCACCTCGAGCTCGTCTTCTGCCAGCTCAAGCAGCACGGCCGACAAAATGGAGAAGTACCGCCGCGTCGACTTCCACTGGATCGTCAAAGACCGCAATTCGCTGCTATGGTTCTCAGACCTACTTAACGAGATTACACAGGCGCGTAGCCACGACCGACTCGACATTCGAATCGCAACTCACGTCACCATGAAGCGGAAGAATATTGCCACCCATGTATACCGCTGTCTGCTCGAGCAGCATCGCACAGAGAAGCATCCTGCTAGCCCCCTAACTGGGTTACTGAATCCGACGCATTTTGGACGGCCAGACCTGGGTGCCATTCTGGAGGAGCACTACCGAAGCTTATTGGCTAGCAAAAAGGAGGTCAAGAAAGTAGGGGTGTTTTTTTGCGGTGCTCCACCTATCGGTATGGAGCTGGCGGAGCGATGCCACGAGCTGACGGTTAGGGGCAGGCAGGATGGTAGCGGCATGGAATACCACTTCATGATGGAAGTGTTTGGATAAGACATGAATACCTTGATTAGGTGTCAACTTGCCACTCAGCTGTATAACGATTGTATCCAAGCTCAAAAAGTGTCTTAAATGAGTAAATGGCTACATGTTCAATATCCCTGATGAAACTAACGATGATTAGGACAAATATGTTCTCCGAAACTTCACAAGGTATCCGTGACTTTTTTGCATGCATCAATTCACACTGCATGCATCCATATATATTCTACGCAATCTAGTTGATTGAAGTCCCCGTGAAGATATCAGCGCATGTATACCCAGCTTGTGCACCCTGCCAAGACCGGAATCATGACCAAGTCCTAATCCGGTATGCGAAGGTTGAACTCGTCTTCGGAGTTAAAATGGCCGATTTCTTGGCTCTGGGATTGTTTAATTAAGCTACTTTTAGCGATTAGTGAAATGTGCTTCGATTTGTACTGGACGGTGGGCTAGAAACGCGGACGGAGTCTATCAGTACAAAGTTAGGCGGCGGGACTGCAAGTCATTCCTTGGCATAACCTCCGGCATCTTTCTTCCGCTATCAGCCTCGAAAAGGTTAAACAAAGGAGCTCAATAAACGCACATGCATCCTTTAATCCTCCGCGCAGTGTGAGCTAGGAAAGGTACGATCGATGGCCTGACTCAGGACGACTCCGCGATGCGCGGAACTCGGACGTCGCAGCTGTTGCCAAGACAGCGCGCGCACAGAGCCTCCATTTCGCTGATCTGTTCCGCCAAGCTAGGTTTTCCCTGTTTCGAAGGTGAGCTGTCCCATTCTACGCATCGAAATTGCAAGGCCAGCGGTAATGGCCCGCGCTTCCGAGAGCTTTCCGTGGGCGTCAGAGGGTCTGTATCCGACCACCACAGAGCACTTCCCTGTTGCTCACGGCGACTGTGTGGCTTCGACCTATTGATGAGCTGAAAGCTCTGAATAGACGCCAAGCTCGCCAAGAGATATAAATTAACGCATTCACAGGCGATAGGAATCGAAAAACTTTTTAGTTTAGGCCTGGAAGTTGCAGCCAGCCCTCTGCAGCCGCATTCATGATCAATGAGTGGTCAGCTTAGATGAGGATCTACCAATACTCGAGCGCTATTTCTGTTCACGCAATGATTTTCAGAGCAAATTTCTGTGCTTATCTTCAAAGCACAGCTTGTGGGCCCTTCACGACAACATGCCGACCTGATAGAAGGGGTAAGTAGTCGCGACAATTGACACTGTCGATGATGTGCATGAATCGTGTGCATGAATGCAATATAAGCTTAATAATGTTATCGCTAGATGTGATGTCATCGGCCACGCACTCGCGAAGGCTGAGGGAGGGCTAACGGTGTTTAAAATAGCCTGGAATTCAGTACCCATTTTGACGCCTCAATCGACGATTAAGGGGGTTCTATAGAGTAGGTGTGTTGCTACATGTGGCGGCAAGTTTGAGATGGCTCCCGCGAAAACTGGGCTTAATAGCTCGGTCCTATCCGATTATAGTGCCCAGCCTAATCTATTACCATTTCGTGATCCCTACAGCCGTTACCTGAACTGTCTTTGCTCACACTCATCTCGGAAAAGGTTAGACGTTTCAAGTTTATGAGGTATAGAGTAAAGTCAAATTTTACACTGTTTGGAGAATAGCTTGTTAGCGATGACACCATTTAGTTGCACTGGCGCAAAACCATCCCGCGCCCCTATGCACGCGTTGATCTAGCCTACCGCCAGTTTTCTCCACAGAGTGCGTATTCCGTATCTTAAGGGTCAGTTGGGATGTATAAATATACTATCAAGTTTCTAGAAGATCCCAACGATGTCCTGTTCACACCTTCAACCAAACTCTCAAGAAATCATTTACGCACTATTGAGTTAAGACAAATTATTGATTGAAACCATCCCATAAAGTGACATGTCTGAAATACCGCCTTTCATTGAACCGGTACAGCTTGAGTTTCCTCACTTCTGGCAACGACTACGCCATAGATTCCGCAAGCCACTGGCGGAATTTTTGGGTACCATGATAGTAAGTTAACCCTTACATACGATTCTTTAGCTTCATGCTTATGTTAATTCTTCCAGATGGTCCTGTTCCTAGAAGCTGTGGTGGCCCAGATAACTCTCTCAGAGTATACAGCAGGGAATTTTTACCAAAAATGTGTTGTAACAGGTCTAGCGGCATTGCTTGGTATCTTAATAGCTGGCCCTATCTCTGGAGCTCACATGAACCCATCAATAACCCTGGCTTTTACCATTTTCCGTAAATTTCCTGTTCGTGATGTACCAGGGTATATACTAGGCCAGGTAAGTTAGAGTAGGGTTTGCTCTTCACAAGCTAACACCTAGAAGTTACTTGGAGGCTTCACAGGTGCCGCCATTGTGTATGGTAACTACCGAAGCGCCATAGATACACACGAGGGAGGAACATTCAGGACACATAAAACTGGGGTGGTCTTCAGCACTTATCCGGAACCTTTTCTTACCACCACCGGCCAATTCTTTTCAGAAGTCATTGCAACAGCTATGCTAGTAATGGGAGTTCTGTCAATTTTCGACCCGCGGCATCCGCCCATAATTCGCGATCTGGCACCGCTCTGGGTCTTCTTCATTGTCTTGATGATAAATGCAGCACTTGGCTGGGAGACAGGCTCTGCAATGAACATGGCTCGAGACTTAGCACCTCGCTTTTTTGCGTAAGTGATTCAACTATCTATATATAAGGCTTTTTCTTACACAACAAATAGGTACTTGGCCGGCTATGGCCCAGAGGTTTGGTCATATGGAAATTATTATTCCTGGGTTCCAGCAATTGCACCTCTTTTTGGGAGCCTTATCGGTGGATTTGTTTATGATTTGCTCATTCATGAGGGTGATATCCCTTCGAGTGTACCTTTGCTGGGGCTCTGGCCAGTCTCATCGTCTCACCGTATCGAACGCTTCCGCATAAATCGATTTAAGTTGTAAGACTGATAATTCATAAATTAAAACCTGGAAAGTGACTCTATTAGCAATCATGTGATAAAAATGCCGCGTGAAAATTTTAAGTCTACTAAAATAATGTTTATTCTTATGATAAAACCAGGTAATAAATCGGTAAATATTTTTAAACACGGATCCGATCATATATTCGCTATCGCCGTTGGGATCGAGAGTGCCTTCCATATTAATTAATACTGCATAAGTTTCAAAAAGGCTTCAGGCCCTCCAAATGTACCAAACCCATAATTAAAACTTTTCTAACAATGAAGCCTGCATTGGTTTCGCTAGTAACCACGGGATTTAAGGTTTCGGAGAATACTCCTCCCGCATCCTATATATATTGGGATCCCCAATCTGAAAGAATACATTCAGAGACCGCATAACAATCGTCTAGACTCATTACTCATTTCCTACAGACTATCGCAGGTTTGCTTAATTCTAGCTTAATCCACATAACGCTAAAATTCTACAAATTTACCACTTACTCCGCATACCCTAATCGTGGGCAAACCCGGGATAATTACAAAACGTGATCTTTCAATGTTGCTAAAACTGAACAGCATCTGGGTCTGGGATTCTGGGGTATCCATGCTGTCTCACAAACTAAGCAATCTCAGCGAAGTTTGTCTAAATAGTTAGGAACTGTGATCTGAGCTAAATTTCTCTTCATAGTACTCGTATAATACAATTTCGACCTGACAATCGAAATACCTTTCTTTATCGAATTTTTGTGTACTTTCTTGGCCCTGGGGCTGCACAAGAGTCCCGCTTTCGATGTCAGCGCTAGGAAGAGAATTTTGCGGGGACAGGGGAAAAGCTCTTAACACCGAGTAATCGAGGTACGAGTACACGCGATCGACGCTAGGAATGCGAGCACTGTCGAGTTTCTTTGGTTGGCCCCCAGCGCAAGCCACGCAGCAAAAGGATTGACGACGCACATCGGGTGCCTGCGGCCTACTCGAAGAAACTACCCCTCGTTTTGGAGATTCTCTTTTCGCTGTACATACTTCGAATGGTTCTACCTTTACTCAGAGCAAGCCGCCTTGCTCTTTACAGCTTACGCTCCTCGCCAGTTACCGCCGTTCGTGCCACAGCTACATCCAACCTCGAAGCTCCTCTTCGAAGCCTAGCTACTCGTTCACTCAGCACTCTTACCCTGACCGCTCGAGCTGACTCAGTTTCTGCAAACTCAAGACACAAATTGGTTCGCTCCTCTCCAATACGACAGCTAAGACTGTGCTCGTATCATCGCACAATGTGTCAAGGGTATACGGACGCTGCTGGAGGTCGCACTGTCCCGGACCGGGAAGTTCTTCCAACCAATGTCAAGCCTCTCCACTACGACCTGACATTGGAGCCAAACTTCAGTGACTTCACATTCGAAGGGAGTGTGACCGTTGAGTATGCTAGTCTGGGAGCTTTTGAGACGAAACGCTAACGATGTGACCGCAAGGCTCGACGTCAAGGAAGACTCGACTTCAATTGCCCTCAACACTCTTGAAATCGACATTAAATCAAGCAAAGTCTCCTCTGAAGGATCTACAATTGCGTCTTCTCCCAAGATATCCTATGATGATGACAAACAAACAACAACTTTTGCCTTCGACAAGTCCCTGTCGGCGGGTTCGAAGGCAACATTAGAGATCATCTTCACCGGTCAGTTGAACGACAAGCTGGCAGGCTTTTACAGGTCCTCGTACAAACACCCAGACGGCACGACACACTATTTGGCAACGACTCAAATGGAGCCGACTGATGCTCGTCGTGCCTTTCCCTGCTGGGACGAACCTGCTCTCAAGGCCACTTTCACGGTGACACTCATTGGCGATAAAGATCATACTTGTCTCAGCAATATGGACGTTGCCTCAGAAAAAGAGGTGGACTCAAAAATCACGGGCGGCAAGAGGAAGGCAGTCACGTTCAACAAAACACCGATCATGTCCAGCTATCTTCTCGCATTTATAATTGGAGAACTCAACTACATAGAAACAAACAACTTCCGATTGCCGATCCGTGTCTACTCCCCTCCTAGCTCGAATATCGAACATGGTCACTATTCTCTCGAGCTCGCTGCGAAGACTCTTGCGTTCTACGAGAAAACATTTGACATCGACTATCCGCTACCTAAAATGGATATGGTTGCTATACCCGACTTTAGCGCCGGTGCTATGGAGAACTGGGGGCTCGTAACGTACAGATCGGTGGATTTGTTGCTGGATGAGAAAGTTAGCGGGGCCAGCACCAAGCAGAGGGTGGCGGAAGTCGTGCAGCATGAGCTTGCACATCAATGGTTTGGTAACTTGGTGACCATGGATTTCTGGGATGGTCTCTGGCTGAACGAAGGGTTTGCTACATGGATGAGTTGGTATTCTTGCAACACCTTTTACCCCGAGTGGAAGATCTGGGAGAGCTATGTGACAGATTCTTTGGATCAGGCTTTGGCGTTGGATTCTCTCCGCAGCAGTCATCCAATCGAAGTGCCCGTGAAGCGAGCCGATGAAGTCAACGAAATCTTTGATGCCATTTCGTACGCGAAGGGGTCCTCGGTACTACGCATGCTTTCAAAGTATCTAGGTGAAGACATCTTCATGGAAGGCATCCGCAGATACCTGAAAAAACACGCATATGGCAATACTCGCACCGAGGACTTGTGGGCTTCTTTGGCAGACGCTAGTGGCAAACCTGTTGAGGAAGTCATGAGTATATGGACTAAAAACGTGGGCTACCCGGTGGTCACTGTTACTGAGGATGAGAAGAATAAGCACATTCATGTCCGACAGAACAGATTTTTGAAGACCGGTGATGTGAGGCCTGAAGAGGACAAGACATTATATCCAGTCTTCCTAGAGCTGAGAACTAAAGATGGAATCAACAAAGACTATACCTTAACGACGCGGCAACAAGAATTTGAAGTACCGGACCTCGAATTCTTTAAGCTGAACGCCGATCAATCTGGTGTGTATCGCACCAACTATACTCCAGAACGCCTACAAAAGCTTGGTGCCGCTGCTAAGAAGGGGCTTCTTTCCACTGAGGATAGGGCAGGAATGATTGCTGATGCCAGTGCTCTGGCGGCATCTGGGTATGGAAAGACCTCTAGCGTTCTGTCGCTCGTGAAAAGCTTAGACACCGAAACCGAGTTCGTTGTTTGGGGTCAGATTCTTTCCAGCATTTCCTCTCTCCGTTCCGCGTGGAAGTTTGAAGATCAAAAGGTTCGCGATGCACTCAAAACTCTCCAGCGTAACCTAGTTGCGCCCAAGGCACACGAAAAGGGATGGGCTTTTGGACCGAACGAAGACCACATTCAGGCTCAATTCAAGGCCCTGCTCTTTAATTCCGCTGGCATGGCCGGCGATGAGGAGGTAATCAAGGCAGCGCAAGACTTGTTCGCCAAATTTGCTGCAGGAGACCGTAACGCTATCCACCCCAACATCCGTGGGTCGGTATATGCCATTGCTCTTGCAAATGGAGGCGACAAGGAGTTCGATGTGCTTTTGAACGAGTACCGCACCACCAAGGATGCTGATGAGCGAAACACTGCTCTCAGGGCGCTCGGTCGGGTCAAGAGCAAGCACCTCATCCAGAGGACGCTTACTCTACCCTTGAGCGATGAAGTGAAAAATCAAGACATTTACCTTCCACTAGTAGGACTTCGTAGCGAGCCTGAGGGAGTCGAGGGGCTGTGGAACTGGCTCACCACTAATTGGGAGGAGCTGAAGATCCGGTGCCCGCCCGGACTTACCATGCTTGGCACCTTGGTCAAAATTTGCTCTTCCGAGTTTGGCACCTCAGAGCAGCTAGCGAAGGTTGAGAAGTTTTTCGAGGGGCAAGACAAGACAGGATTCAAGATGGCGCTTGAGCAGAGCTTGGACAGCGTCCGAGCTCGAATTGGGTGGGTAGAGCGAGACAGAGAAGATGTTCAAAAGTTCTTAGAGAGTGAAGGATTGAAGCAAAGGCTTTAGGCAGCCTACAAGGCAGAAACCTAAACTGATGCAATATGACAGCAGCAAGGGGTGTAATTCACTCGCCGCTCCATAGAGATAGGAAATTTCCAGGCAATCATTAGGCAGCTTGATAAAAAAAAATGTAAAACAAAATTCTTAGCCAAAGTACGGCAGCAGGCACAGAGTTCCGTGGCATCGATGCTGCAGGTTCCAATTAGCGCACCGGTGGATCTCAAACGAAGCGGTAGCCCAAGCGGAATGAGCAGTGAGCAATTGAAACCGAGATCTACAAGGAACAGGAGCCATTGACATTCGATGCAAAGCGTCGTCTGTCTGAGGGCTTCTCCCGAATCAACCAAGAACCCCCACGCTTATAGTGCAGCCCCAAATTACAACAGGGTCCCTGGACGTTCTCCATGCTTTTCCTTCAGTAATCGGGCGGCAAAGTATGTACAGGTACCTACACTTTAGGTACTTACCCCATATATCTTGTCACCACCGGCACGGGCCACTCGTAGACGCCTCGTCTCACAGGAACGAATCTATCCATTCGCTTGCATACCGGGGGAATGAGCATTCTTGCGGTAACTCCTTTTCGGTCTACTGCGCCGTTGGTATCGTTGCAGTCCTGCTCCTCAATCACCCTTACCCATTCATTACCCCGCGAATAACGTTGCACTGCACAACAGGCAGACAAGGCCCTGCTGCAAGCCCTCTTTGTCTGCCTACCTCTATACGCGTCTCGATCCCCCTTCTTACTATTCGAAGGAACTTATGTTCCGGAAGTATCTTACTCCGACAAATAGGAGAGACGTGGTTCTCACCGGCGCGAGTTTCCAGACCTCTGTAGATAAATTAAGGAAGGGGTAATTGCAGAAACCATACCTTGGGTCGTGTATAGAGTCAGAGACCGAGATGTGTGTGTGCGATAGGCGACCATCACGATGCTGCCTGTCTCGAAGGATCGAATGGTGTACAGGTAACATCGATTGGCTTGGATGGCCCATTGATTTACAGATAGATTTAGGTGATAGCACTACTGCGGACAGTATGCCGTACCGTAATGCCAGTAAGGAGATATACCTATTCCGTACCAAGGTAGCATTTTGGGCGGGAGCGATAAGCCCATGGTTAGATTCCCGCAGGGTTGTGGATAAGTACGGGTTACCCACCCGGGGATTGCTATTCTTGATGGGCGCGTAAGGCAGATGTTAGTTGATGCCGCCGAGCATCGAAGGGACAGAGTTAGAAGCCGGGGAAGCTCGCCGATGAAGAACCCCAGCTAGAAACACCCTACGGTGCCGCAGCACAAAGAGAGACGCTGATCCAACCGCGCCGGGGCTAGTCACCGTGCTGAATGTCCTGCCTGAAGGATTTTCAATATTGTCTCTGCATTTGGCGCGCGAGACTCTCTATATCATACTTTTAGAAGGTTGATGTAGTAGAGTACTGAAATTCATGAGACAAGGATGTTGTACTCGTACAGCCGCACTATTGTGTATTAGACTTTAAAGCACGTTGGTCGTACAGAGACTTGATGCTGTGATGATCTCTGACAGCAGAGCCCGAGAAGGGGAACGATCGTTCTCTTCACTCATCCTCATGCTGCCGGTAATTTTAGGTAGAGGTGATAGCTGGATAGCGTGGCTCAACTCTGACAGAGCAGCGCATCACAGGACTGAGGAGGGCCGTGGGAGTAGTTGATAGGCGACGTTCAAGAGCGGCCCACCCGTAGCTTTCTTTGGGTGGGACCACTGGACCCTCTCAGTGGGCAAAGTTCGGATGGCGGGGCTGTCCCGGCGGCTTTGCTTGATTCGTGAGACAGCCGTTTCGATAAGGATGACAAGCAACAAAAAATTAATTCAACGATACCACGAGGTTTGCGCTGCCCCTCGAGCGCGGATATGAATCTTCGATTCGCAAACAGATGGCCAAGTCACGCCCCCCTTTCGCACTTTGCGGCCCCTGCTGCTTTGTTCCCGCTGTCCGTCTGCCCGCCGCTGCGCCCTGGCTGAATGACTCTGTGGATACGACAGCCACCAACGGCCTGACTGGTCACATTCTGGCATCTAGAATTCTCTACACGCCGCATCGATCCCTTGGTATCGAATATGCGCGGCAGTTAGCAGCTATCGTTGCAGCTGTCTGGCTGCGTTTGTCACACATCATCGGAAAAGAACGTCCCCTAATATCGATTTTCCCATTTGTTCTCTCCAAGAAAATCCAAAGGTCTACGTAACACCGGTCTCTTTTGAGCGTGGCTAGAAGACGGGGACCGCGATGGATATCATGGCTCTAGCTTATTGGACGCTATAAATCAATCTACCGAGAGGCGAAGCTTCTCGTCCATCGCTATCGTTTCGTTCCGTAGTTTGTACTGGGAAAGAACGGTCGCTTACAAATATTCTTGCTGCAGGCCATCAATATTAAATACCTCACAAAAGCAACCACCAAAGGTGCCATACAGAGCCTATGGTAGACCTAGAAAAAAGAAGAAACCGTTAGTCAGAGACCTCCCAGGGAAACTTTCGAGCACGGTCCACAGCTTCTGACTCGACTCCCATCGTCCACGCCCACCCGTTGGCAGCGCTGTACAAAGTACTCTTACTGGGAGACGTGTTTCGCGCTCATCATGCAAAAGATCTGGAGAGAACAATAGGAAGCCTCGGCGCGAATTACGATAGATTGGATTCCACAAACGTGATGGTGACTGGGATGTCCTGGCTATGACTGTGCTCTGTGGAAGGCCAATCACTGATCACGAGCTTGTCCCCCCGCGAAGGGTCAGCAACCCACCAGAGAGTGGCCTTGGCTGGCTGGAGCCGCCCCCCCGGATGGGTAAAGGTATCGCACTCAACCACCCAACCAACCTCCGAACCAGCCAGCGGACACAGCAAACGTAGCAACCGGCAGCCCAGTATTCTGCCTCGAGTCTACCATAAGCTCCTACAGTCGTACACCGTCTCTCTTTTTCACTGTCTCATCTACCCTCTGTGTATACTTTGATCCTACAATCATCCTCTTCTAAGGGCCTCTTTGGTAGTTGTACTATTTTTTTTTTTGTTTTTTCCTGCTGAGGTGTAGCAAATTCCTAGACTTGCACTACGCCAGATGAGGCGCCTATGACCCATGACCATATGAGCCGAAGATAGACAGACACCCTAGATTCCTAGAGCGAGAAAAGCGCCCAGCAATCCCAACTCCGTTAAACGCCGTTGCGTGCTTCGGGGTGCTCATACTGCAAGACTGCCTCATACTGCTCATCACCATACCACATATCACGCTCTGCAAACCCTGATCCTAAGCTGCTCACACACGCCCTCCAGCTGCTTCGGTCACGGATTCCCATCTCTACGGTGCTGCTCTGGCATTCCGGCTGCTTCCTCCGCGCCTCAAGCCTTTGCCCTCTGGCCGCTGATCCACGCCTGGCGGCTGCCCTGCATCCCGCACGTCGCCTCCCGCGGCCGCCTACATACTGCGTTTGCTACCCGCTCTGAACTTGCCAACTTCCTCCCTTTTGCTGCTTATGTCGACCTCTATGCCATTCCATCAGCCCTCTACCTCCACCGTTCACCAGCAGCGGTGATCAGGGCCTCTGGCCCTCTTCAACCCATTCTCGATATCGGACGGAAAGGTTCGCCGACGCCATGGCTTCTCCTAGTCCGTCGGGGACCTCTTCGAGGCGGACTCGAGAGGCGGCAGAACAGAGGAAAGAGAAGGATGTATTCCAGATAGGAAACTTTAGACAGATGGAGCAGATAGGGCAAGGTAGCTTTGCTGTGGTGTACAAAGCCAAACACATTGTAAGTCGTTTCTCACGGAGCTTCGATAGCTCTGGTCCCTATCATCCGAGCGCCTTTTGAGAGTTATATACAATCATATAATCGTGGACCAATTTGCTAACGTGCCTCTCCGTAGAAAAAAGGAACCCTTGTTGCCGTTAAGTCTGTCTTCATGTCGAAACTTAACAAGAAACTGAAAGAGAATCTGGGCACCGAGATAAATATATTGAGGGATATTCGTCATCCGCATATCGTTGGGCTCTTCGATTGCAGAGAAACCTCGAAGTTCATCCATCTTGTGATGGAATGGTGCCCGTTAGGAGACCTGGCGTACTTCATGAAGAATAGAAACAAATACGCAGAGCATAAAGACTACGCCCACATATTCAGAAAGTATCCAAATAACGAAGGAGCCGGCTTACACAACGTGCTGGCCCGACACTTCTTCCAACAACTCTCAAACGCTCTAGAATTCCTGCGAAGTAAAAGCCTTATACACCGAGACATCAAGCCACAGAACTTACTCATAATTCCTCCTAAATCATACTACGACAAGTCACGAGATTCTATTCCCTATTTTCCAAGCAGCTGGTCAACGTCCGAAGCTGTCGGTGTCGAATCGCTACCCCTTCTAAAGCTAGCCGACTTCGGCTTCGCGAGATGGTTGCCACACACCACGATGGCTGAGACTCTGTGCGGGTCGCCATTGTACATGGCACCCGAAATTCTTCGCTACGAAAAGTACGACGCCAAAGCAGACCTGTGGTCTGTTGGAGCAGTCACGTACGAGATGATGACAGGAAGACCTCCCTTCAAGGCAGGGAACCACATAGAGCTCCTGCGCAAGATCGAAAGCACTCAAGACAATATCAGATTCCCTGTTGAGCATGTCTTGAACCGAGATCTGATGGATCTCGTATGCGCGCTTCTGAAGCGCAATCCTGTTGAGCGCATTAGCTTCGAAGACTTTTTTGCACACAAAGTCAATGTCGAGGAGATTCCAGAGCTTGCAGAAGAGGATAGACCTACTCTGAAGCCAACAGAGCCTGAAATCCCAAGACGGCAACCGATCCAGCCACCCGCAGAGCAGTTATCCTCCAGGAGGAACTCACTTCGATCAGATGCTTCGGGGTCACAAGAGAAATTCCATGATGCTGTTGACTATCCCAGTAATCTACCTCCGCGGAGGCCTCTCGTACGGGAGACCGTGACAGCACCACCCGGGCAGCTTGTCCAAGCTCAACGTCGGCCAAGTGTTAACATTTCACCGCGCGGTTCACCTCAACATATGGTGCCATCGGCCAGGTCTTCATCGCAGACTAGGCGCGAGGCGATTGAACGGAGAGCATCCAGAGCATCACAGGAACAAATGCGAGAAGCTGCCGAGAAGGCTAAAGAAACAAGAGATGTACAAGAAAGGGCCGCACAGGATGTGGCATTTGAAAGAGACTATGTGGTTGTTGAGAAACGCGCCGTTGAGGTCAACGCATTTGCCGACGAAATGGCAGCCAGCCCCCGAATTCATACGCGGCGGGATAGCATTCCACAATCAGCTGCTCTCATGCGACGAAACACGACACAAGTTACTCCCCCAAGCGGAAACCAAGTTAACTCTGCACGGGCAATGCAACTCGCGGCTGGGAAACGAGCCGAGCATGGACGGTCGAGTTCTTATGATCGAAAACCGACGCGCACCTCTACCACCTCTGCTATATCTAAAGCAGTGGCTATGGCCAGTGGCCGCCTTATGAGCTTCGGACTTTCTCCACCACTCAATCTTGGATTAGGCCTGGGACGGGGAACGCCATCTCCTCCCGTATATCATCCATTCCCTGCCTATCCGACATCTGATCAGGCGCAGTTGTTGATTGGAGATAAGGAGGTATCACAACCGCTAGACGAAGACAGCCGTGTACGGCAAGCCGTGGAAGAGGCTGCTCATAGAAGTGACGTGGTTTATGGATTTGCCGAGGTCAAATACAAACAAATCATCCCCCTAGCGCCTTCGAACGAGCAGCAAGGTTTAGGACTCAAAGGAGCTGGGCTACACAGCAAAGAAGGCTCTGTGTCTCAAGAAGAGGACGGTTTGACGGTAGACGCTGTCGTCACGCTATCGGAAGAGGCTCTGGTCCTTTACGTAAAAGCCCTTGAGCTCCTTGCACAAGCCATGAACGTGGCAGGCTCTTGGTGGGCGAAGAAGCAGCGTACTGAGGGTGGCGAGGAATCATCCCCCTCTCCGCGGTCTATACCTCCTTCATCTGCCGCGGCCGTGAGAATCAATCGAGTCGTACAATGGGTCCGTGATAGGTTCAATGAAGTTCTCGAGAAAGCTGAGTTCGTGAGGCTAAAGCTCATTGACGCGCAAAAGAGGCTTCCGCCAGACCACCCCTCTCACCCTGACAATCACAGCGTTGCTTCTTCCATGGTCGGTACATCTTCGGATAATGTCCAAGTTTCGCCAGGTGTCACCGCAGAAAAACTCATGTACACTCGTGCGCTGGAAATGGGTAGATCCGCTGCTGTAAATGAGCTTGTTGGGGAAGATCTCCAAGGCTGTGAAATTTCTTACATCACTGCCATACGTATGTTAGAAGCAGTTCTTGACAGCGATCAGGAGCCGATTCTAAAGAAGCAGCCGGAAGAAGCAGGGCAGAGACAGAGCCCAAAGCTAGACACAGACGAGCCGGTCGATCCTTCCGATCGCCCGCAAATTCTTAAAGGTAAGTCACGTCCCTCGATGGAAAGTGCAAGTCTAACGGTGTCCCAGTCATCAAAGGCTTTCAAGGTCGCTTAATCGCACTAAGGAAGAAGTTGAAGAATCTCTCTGATCGCAGCGCCGCTGCAACACCAGCTGCCAGACGATCTCCGAACAGGTCTCCAGTTCGGAAACCAGCGCAGCTGGCGACGACTTCAGGATCCTCGCCACGTTCAAGGTGAAACATCGATGCCCCGAGTAATACCACCGAACAGTTCTTTTCTACGACTTGAATTTTTAACACTTGATTTTGATTCTAGCGTATTCGAGATATGAGAGCCGAAAGCGGTTCTGTGGCAGAACGTTCATCATATCGAGTAAGCGCAAATAGATAAACTTATATAAATGGAACTGAGTTCGAAGGGTTTGCAACCTCATCCCTCCTAGGAACCATGTCAACGCATTTCATGTTTTATGAGCGGGTTTCGATTTACATACCGGCGTTTTAAGCTTCGATTCAATCACACAGACCGTCAACACGTGCAAGTTCATTTTCTTGGTCTTTGCCCGTCTAGACTGGCAATTCAATTTTCCACTGCATATAGGCTGGCTCTTAACTTAAAATGGTCATGAGGGCTAGTCGTCCTCTCAGAGCAACTGGTTTTTTGCGACGAAACGAGTCCACCATACCCAGACCTTGCGATTTCTTGGTTTTCGCTACACATAATGATTATCTCACGGCTTGGCAAGGAGACGGGCGTCTAGGAAGATCTCATCTCTCCGTTTGCAATACACCCGAAGCAGGACACAGACTGCTACCGTAAATGGCGATGGTTCTGGGCAAAGGAAGGCGCATGTGACACAATCGGGGTAGCAAGAGGGACAATGGAGTTTGGGTTATTTTTGTGCTGGTCTATTTTTTTTTTTTTTGAGATCGTTTCGATTTTTTGATGACAGAAATTTTGGATGAAATCAAGAAGCCAGAATGTGAATTAGTCGGAGAATGCTGGATGAACAAACATATGTCGCTTGCATACTGTCCTCCTGGGAAGCGAGCATACATGTTTTTTAGAGTATGAGACCTAGATTGTGCTTGGTTATGCTTGGATTGTAATTAAATAACCAGGCTGGCTTACCCGAAATTATGGCATTGTGAAAGCATTTTCCCTTATTCCAGTGGATGACTTGCTTCGTGATCCATGGCTGACGAGAATTAGACCAGACTTGAGACCAGAAGAACTTCATCAAGGAAGCTTGTGTCCAGTTAGTAGCAGGTAGACCAATTAAGAAAGACAATAAAAATCTATACTGCATTAAGCTAGAAGTTGATTTAAGTTCACTTACAACCGTGGTATTGTTGAATCTGTAAGAGTCCCTGGCCCGAGCAATTGGGGTATTTAAACAGTCACAATCGCACATTCAATTCTCACAACCTTCAATGGTAACAACCAACACCATGGCTTGCCGCATTGAGTCGATCGTCTCGGCGATCAACTCTTTTGACCCTCTCCGACGATTTTACAATTCTATCAACTCATTCAACCCAATCCCACGACTGTACCGTTCTATCAAATCCCATGCATTCTCACTGATGGCTCTCGAAAAAGTAATGTATGATGCCTTCCCCTGTTACATAGAGAATCCTCATGAAAGCTAACAACTCGACAGCTCCAATGCAGAGTGCGCACACGACTGGACGCCTCTTGTTGAGGAGCTCCCTCAATTCACCATTTCTTGCATGAAATGCGGCATCGATCCTCCTGCGTCAGCACCGAGCTGGCCCCACGACTACTGGTGGCAATGCGAGTTTGAATGTGACAAATGGATCCTATGCTCGCGTTGCAAGAGGGAAGGTGATGAGAAAGTGGCCGGCGAGAAGCTCAAAAAGGTTATGGAGAAGGCGACGAAGAAGAATTAGGGCCTTTGTTGAAACTTGAAAGGGCAGCGAGGATTGTGACCTTTTCACGGAATTTTTTCCAGCACCCAATGAATAGACTCTTGAATCAAAGTTCAATAGTTGAGAATTAACTTTATCGATAAATTCATCAAACTTTTGTGAACATTTAACCCCTTAATCGTAGCTTAGATCTTGTGCAGTCTCACTTCACCAACCAGTGTTTCTACATGTCGAAATATGAACAAGGTATTCTTACAGTACCATCAATGCTTCTCTGTACTATAAGAATCCCTCCAACGCCTGTTAGTTGTTCTTCTACAACTTGATACCCTCAGACTATCATCTTTTACCTCAAAGACTCGATACCATCATGGCTAACTGGCACAGTCATGAGTACGCAAATCGCGAAGAAAAGGAGGCTCAGGCGAGAAAGATGTCCGAAATTGTAAAGGAGATAAGAGAGGCCGTACAAGGTCGTGATGATGCAACAGCACAAAGAGCACAAAGAATCACAGTCATCATTCAAGACAAGATTAATGAGGCTATGAAGTCAGTCGACTCTTTACAGATGTGGGATTTTGACGGAGAACTCGAGGAAACAAAAACTGCCGTTACAAAATCTGCTTCTACTGTCAAAGGCGAGCCTTCCCCTCTTAAGGAGCCAGTCCCTTTAGCTAAAAGAACCTCATCAGAAGACGAAAAGACTCCAACAAACTCTAGCCCTTCCGGCTCCAAGCCCTAAAATCACAAGTCTGATCACAGTCGAAGAGATAACTTTACAGATCAGAGCTCGCAGACATATTCGAAGCTGCACGTCAAAGAACTCAATTAAAAGAAAGTAAATGTCAGAACTAAAGCAAGGAAAGGGTGACCCAAAGTAATACAGAGGCATGTGAACACAAAGAAGGGTAACCACACACTTGTCTAGTCTGAATGGTTCGCTTGGTATGCTTTGAAGATTTTGGTCATTTAGTGTTCAAGCTTTTTCGGTAATTTTCAATATTAGATTGGCTTGGTTGAGATATCTGCTTGTCAAACAAAAAATTCTGATTTCAATTATTAATAAAGAGCGTATATGATTCAAAACAAGAGAGACCCCAGGAAACTTGCTACAATAGCACGGCATCTTTGTTAAAAGCTAGTAATACCTAAGCTTCTTCCACAACCACCCTTGAGATTTTGAATCCTCCAGGTACTCTCTGCTGCCAAAACCCCTCAGGGTCGTACCTTGTGGCCACGTCCCTCAGGAATTTCACGTTTTCCGATCCGTAGCCTCCCAAAGGATCTTGACTCGGGAAGGCATAATTCAAATACTTAAAGTCTACTTCCGCACCTTCCGTTTTGGAAACTTCTTGTAACCGCCTAGTTGCATCGATCAAGACTGCCCTAGCAATCGGAGCGTCGCCTGGATTTGTAACAGAGATGCTCCCAGCCCACAGGATAGCGTTGGCCGAAAGCCGCTCGAGGCCCAAGATATTTCTGACTCCTCCCTCATTCTGTTCCCAGAGCGTGCTGTAGTACGATGGAAGAGGTTGATGTAACCATACGGTGATAAAGTTATCGGTACCGATCGCCTCGGATAATGTTGAGACTACTTCATCGTGTATAAGGAGACTCTGACGAAGCATAGAAGGGGTGTTGAGAAAAGTCGCAGTTATTCCATCAATTCTAAAGAAGAATAAACGTCAGCAGCTTCAATCGACAATTGACAATAAAATATGGTTGGGAATTTGAGTAGACCTACGTGATCCCTCGCTCAATTGTTGGACCGCCCGCTGCAAGGGCATGCGATGTCAGCTCCCAGGTAGAAGTTAGAGAAGGAATCTGTGTGAGTCTGTCAAAGCTCGATGAGTTGAGATTGCCTTGAGTGTTGATAGTGAGTGTCTGTATAGAATCCGCATTGCCGGATGCTGTGTTGTGAGTTTTCAATAATAAGAATGCATCATCCCTACTAAACTGCTCTTGACTATCCGTAAATTCGCTTAGAGCATCGCTGACTGCGCCTGAGTAGTTCGACAGAAATACTGTCGACCCCAAAGCCAGGTCCGCCGCCGGAATCGCTAGCATGTCGTAGCGCGTGACGATTCCAAGGTTAAGACCGCTTCCTTTCAAGGCTCTGAACATATCAGGGTTTTCATTTATGTTTGCCTCCACAATACTTCCATCGGCAAGGACAACTTCATAGTTGATCACCGTATCGCAAGCCAAGCCATGGCGGCCAGTGTAATAGGAAATACCTCCACCTAGAAGAAGGCCTCCTACACCGACGTCACCAAAGCGCCCTCCAGCCACCGTGACATTGTAGTCGTTGAGGAGATCCAAGTATGCTTTTCCCCAGCGAGCCCCAGATTGAATGCTAGCAACGTTACTATCGGCGTCGTAAGTTGAGCTGTTCATCATCCCCAAGTCAATAGTGACTCCGTTAGCAATGTTACTGCCTCCCGGAAAGCCGTGTCCACCGCTTTTGACGGCAATATGCCAGTCCCCGGCCCCCAACCCGCTTTCTCTGAGGGCATTTACTGTAGTAGCGACCTCTTCAGTTGTCTGTGGCAACACAAAGCACCAAGGCCGGTAACGTGCGTTGGCAGCCCACCAGGTCTGGACTCGAGGCTCGTATTCGTCAGAAGTCGCAAGTATAACTCGATCTTCAAGACCCGCAGAAATGAGGACATCGCACTTGTAGGGTCGTTAGTGGTTTTGGTCCATCATTTTGGAACTATAGTATGATTTACATACTGGAGGATACCCCGTAAGTTTGGAGCCGGTCGAGGTCGAGGTCGACAACTGATTGTTTTGCGCTTGCACCGAAGGGAGCGAGCTCAATAGCGAAAGAGAAGCAGCTACAAAGCCTGCCTTTTTGCTGCCGGTGAACATTGCGAACCTCAGCTACCCAGGTAGTTGCGAAATTCTAACTTAATATGGATAGCGATAGGGAAAGTGTCTTATCTTAATTATAATAAGAACTATCAATTGTGCGGGGTAGTCTCAAGACCTTCGAGCCACCTCGGTTTAAAGGAAAGATCTTCAATGTACTTGTGATACCTGCGAGTAACATCCTGAGTTGGACTTCAGGAGCTCTTATATATCTCAGAGCCATCGTCAGGCAACAATAGTTGTCTTTAATATTTTGACCAAATCAAGACCCCGAGGGTCGAATAGAACAAGGCTTTCTTGATGAGCCAAGAGCTAAACCACCGTCGCAAGCATCAACTGGTAGAGTAATAGGTGCGGTTGTTCTTGGCCGTCGCGTTGCTCGCGAATGACTTACTGTATGGCCACGAGTTGTACCAGCCTCTTCCTCGAGTTCCAAGGTTGCTCACGTTGCTCGCGGGTTGACGGCCCGGCTAGTCTAATCCACGTTGGGCATTTTAAGCAGTCCCACTAGCCAAGCTTTTTTGTTACTCTTTCAAATGGCAAGGGAAGTGAGTCAGACCTGTACCAAATCCAGTTCGGACCCGACTTAAAGCTGAAAAGAACTACTTATTTCCTAACTCTCGCGGTGTTTTGCGGATACAATCCGACGCCGCTGAGGTACCTTCCAGCTTCGGAGATTCCATTTCCCGAATCGGTTGTTCTCACCGCCGATTTAATTCCCGGGGCTACATCTTTCGGGATCAAATTGTCCGGTGGTGTTGAGACTACAGATTCTGCGTGTAACATATATAGTATTGTCATCCAAGTAACATACAAATTGTCGGTGACTGCTGCCTTGAAAACGCGATGTACGATGCCGAGACTTCCCGACCACATAGGTATAGGGACGAGATTGAGTCTTTAGTACGAAAAACCTCCTAGGTAACTCAAAACATAGGCATGCTTATTGAATCATGAATGGGGCAAGCATACTTAGTTTCTACACCTACTCGGTTCGTTTTGATACTTGCTACCAGATTAAGGTTCCAGTTCCCGTTTGTGGTAGAAGAAAACCATGGCTGAGAGTTCCTACGGCCCAAGTGCATACTGCAGATGAAAAGCTACCACTCAAAATTTACAGCACAGAATTGATACTGAGTAGAAAGAAATCTCATATTGCAATTTAGGAGAACATGTGTCTGTTGGTGGATGAGAGAGACTGGATGACCCTACGGGCCGCAAACATCGAGGTCCCCGCCCCGAAACCGAAACCGAAACCTTCTCGTCCATCAACAATCACTAGACACAATAGTGTATCTCAACCGTAATCCTGTGAAGGTAAAGCCACCGTATCAAGCCCAAGTAAAGAAAAAAGACTAGACGCTCCCGTAACACCTTCCCATATGCAGGTTCCGCAAACTCCTCGATTGCTCTAATGATCCATGCATTCAATTGGTGTGACGCGAGTCAAAGGGGGCCAATCAGTAGTAGAGTTAAATAAAGAAAAGCAAAAGTGCTGTCAAGTAAATAGAAGCACAAGTTCCAATAAGAAATTCAGAGTAGAAATGTTGATAAGAAGAAGCAAAGCATAAGTACCTCATCAGCTTAGTGTTGATGTGTTGGTGTGTCAATAGAAAGAAGGCAAGGGTTGCATCCGATCAGATATCAACGATTCGCAAGACCTTACATTTGGCGGTGATATCAGAGTCGATGTACTTTTCTTTAAGAACCTTCCTTCGAAGCTGCTCGCCCACGTTGTAGAGGTCGGTGCTTGTCGTGCTGGTGACACTGGTTTCGCCCCAGGTGAGAAAGAGCTTGAATACATCCAGATCAAGCGAGGCGAAGCGGCGTATAGGCTTGGCCCAGTCAGCCCTTGTCGACTTGTAGAAGTATCGCAAGCCATCGTTCATTTGAAGGACCATCTCCACACGCTTGAGTCCTAGTTAAAAGTCAGTGAACAGTATTAGTCTTGTAAAAGGAGGACTTACCAGTGAAGGTCGAGGTCATTTTTTTAACAAGATACACCCAAGAGGCATCGTCGCGCCATTTGTAGCGTAGGAACTCCGTCAGCTGGGGCTCTCCAGGATAGCTATGGAAGATGTTCAAGTTACGAACATAAGGCGAGAGCTCTGGTGTCATGTTGTGCACGAAAGTATGCAGCAGCGCGCGGCTGCGGAAGGTGAACGTTGCCTTCTGGTAGACATACTGCCCACCCTCGTCATGAATTTGGCGGCAGGTAAGCAACCAAGCACAGTAACCATTAACATTTAGTGGATAGTTGACTCGACAATTGATATGACG
The DNA here is from genome assembly GCA_027478595.1 of Erythroxylum anguifugum. Lineage (NCBI taxonomy): Eukaryota > Viridiplantae > Streptophyta > Magnoliopsida > Malpighiales > Erythroxylaceae > Erythroxylum > Erythroxylum anguifugum. The sequence goes on along the minus strand of JANIPN010210185.1, from coordinate 10,294 downwards.
CTTCATAGAAAGATCCTTGCGGCGATGGATGGTCCACGTATCAACAGGCGGCTTCCTGTAGCAAGCCTCGAGCTTCTTCTTTGGTACATCCATTCTCACGCGAAACGAAACAGAGGACTTTTCCGGGTCAAGTTCGGCGTGAGTGAGCATTCGACTATGGCGAGAGAGCCAGCGAATATCGAACTCGATCTTCTCCGTGACATAGTCGTAGATGCGGTTCCGAATTTCTCCAGGAAGTTCGAACCACTTCGAAGTCTGTTTGGCACTAGAGTTAAAGTCTTCGAGAGCTTTTCTCTTAAGTAGAGAAGGCCTCGCTGCACTGTACCTGTCGGCAAATGGCCAGTTATCCTTAGACTTGAGAGTCATAGTGGGCAGAGTCATGTATGCACCAGGTGCGTATACAGGAGCTTGAGTCTTTAAGACGAATGGGACAAGCTCTCCAGAAGTTGGACCAGCAACCTGGCAACACATGTCAGCTACCTCGATATGAAGGTTTAAGTAAGAAAATATGAATAGAGGTGTGATAATGTAGTGGTTTTGGATACCTTCTGAGGAGTTCGCCCAAGCTGAGCTGGGGTGAGCAAGATCGAGAGATAGTACACTGGGGTAGCCATCGTAGATATTAGCTAATATTAAGAGAGTTGATAAGGAGGATAGAGAGAGCTGCCTTGAATGAAGACTTGATATGTATTCAAGATGCAAATGCTAAGGAGCGGTCGAAGGTCGTGAGAGAGTATGAAGAAGAAAGAAGAGAAAGGAGAAGGGAATAAGAAGAAGAACAATCAACTGTAAAGAGGGGCAACATGTCTTACCTTTCAGGCAGAAATTTGGGCGGCTGGGGATGGGAATGTCTTGGTGTGATGTTTTTCTCACTTTATCAAGCTGCTCCAAGACTTTTTGTGACGCACTGGGCACTGTCACAGCTCCAAGTCTAATATTCTTATCGAATTTGGGTCTTGAATAAGGACAAGAAACTTCTTATTGTCTATAAGACGATAGACAAAAGGTTGTACCTTGACGGTCTCGTTCCAATACTACAAGCGGTTGCTGGCGGCGACACCTATGTGAGGCTGTCGCCGAGCTGTATATCGAGGAACCGCTGCAGATCTGAGCGCAGGCCACGTTTTTTGGACACACCTACATCCTCCCCTGCCGGTTTTACTGTGGTCAACTGACATCAAACGTTTCACGTTAGATCCCGTTCTTGCAGTAGCAAATCGATAGCCTCCGCAAAGTTCCTGGCTTGAAGACAAAGAGACGCCATCACGAACCTGAATTAGCCGCTGTTCTCGCCTGCCAAGCCGTTGCTAAGCGCAGGTGCCAGGGACCAGGGTGCGTGTGCCCTGGGGTGGTGTGATGGGTGCCATTGGGTGGTGATAGGTGGCACCGAGGGTGACGTCGTAAGCCGGAAGACCCGCCAAAACTTGCACCCAAGCCCGCGCCTGCATCAGTAGTCAACCCCCATAGAAGCTTCTCTTATCATCACCACCTTTAAGCCCCCTCTCAACCTCAAACAACAATCATTCTAGGCTTCTTGCGAGTGCTTTGATACTGTCTCCACAAACAAATCCATGCGCCAGCAAGCAATCAACCTCCTCTTGGCTCGCACAAGCTTCAAGTCTCGATTGCCGGCTCCACCCGCGTCTCTTCGCGGCTACGCGTCGAACCGCAACTACCAGGCGCCCCTCAAGGTTTGGCCGTTCATCGCCATTACAGCCGCCGGTAGCCTTTCCTACTACTATCTAGTCAAAGCCCGCGCGGGGCAGGACACGGGACGACCTCGAAATAGTACTCAGGCAGGGCCGTTTCAGTCGATAGGACCCCCTAAGGAGTAAAGAGATAGAGGATACTAGACATACAGAATTTGAAGGAGAACAGAAAGAGGGCAATAAATCCAGCTACTGCGGTAAATAAAACAGCAGATATATTCACACCTCAACCTCGAAGTCCTTGCTCGAATAAAAGCTTCACCCCTCGAAAAAAAGAACTACCACATAATTACCACTCTCCCTAACGAAAACCATGCCCGTCATCCCCGACTCCCTCCCTCCAACCACGGGCCCGCGCTCAGCCCGAACCGCCTCCACCACCGCCGACAGCAGAAGCCCAAGCTTCTCGCCCGACGCTGTCACGGTGATATTCGTCCTCGGCGGGCCCGGCGCGGGCAAGGGCACGCAGTGCGAGAACATCGTGGCGCACTACGACATCACGCACCTGTCGGCCGGCGACCTGCTGCGCGCCGAGCAGGCCCGCGAGGGCAGCGAGTACGGCCAGATGATCAGCGACTACCTCAAGAACGGCGAGATCGTGCCCATGGAGGTTACGGTCGCGCTGCTGGAGAAGGCTATGAGGGAGAAGATCGAGGAGGGGAAGGGCAGCAAGTTTTTGATCGATGGTGAGTGTTGTGCGAGATAGTTTGATTACTGCTTGGTTTATGTATGCCTCGGTGAGGGTGGATATTGCCCACTCTAGTATGCCCTCACTCATCGCTACTACTACTACCGCTACTACCGTCTCCACCACATTCGGGGGTTATGTGTGCCAGCATGACGCTGGTGGCGGTAGTGATGGTGGTGCTGTAGACTCGGTCGATAAGCTTGAAAACAAAACAAGTAAGCCTGACAACTGGTGACTAACTAAACCCAGGCTTCCCTCGCAAGATGGACCAAGCACTCTTCTTCGAAGAGACGGTCGTGCCCTCCAAGTTCACCCTGTTCCTAGACTGCCCGGAGGAAGAGATGCAGAAGCGCCTACTAAACCGGGGGAAGACATCCGGCAGGTCTGACGACAACGCAGAGAGTATCAAAAAGCGCTTTAGAGTGTTCGTGGAGCAGAGCATGCCTGCCGTAGATCACTTCGAGCGCGACGGCAGAGTGGTCAAGGTCCCTGCGATCAAGTCGCCAGAGGAGGTCTTCGAGGACGTCAAGGCGGCTTTGGCCGAGCGGGGGATTCACCCAACGAAATAATGATGGAAATAGCATTTAGACTTATAGGAAAACTCTTCTCACGACGATAACTAAATAGTAGGTAGGTAGGTAGGTAGGTAGATTAGAGTAGGTTACAATTATATGGCTCCCGTTCCTTCTCCCGTTCCTTCTCCCGTTCCTTCTCCCGTTCCTTCTCCCGTTCCTTCTCCCGTTCCTTCTCCCGTTCCTTCCCTCTTCTTTACATGCTTTGAGATCCCACATGATATTTTCGTACATACAGTATTGCTTCTGTCCTTTCCTGAGTTGGTTCGGGGCACCCGATGGGACGTCCTTTTTACGCCCGTAGGGGGCGAAGTTGGCGAGCTTCTCGCTCTTTTCGTTAGATGCTTTAAGATACCAAAGATGTTGTCATGGGAACTCTGGGGTCACTCTGGCTCCTGTTGGAGCTACCCTCACGAAAATTGGGCTTGCTTCTGATTTGAGGTAACTCAACGTCGGGTGCGCTCTCTAGCTTGGAGGCTTGAACTCGATTGTTGAATGTTGTCCATCCATGGTGAACATACTCTTGAAACTGAGGAAGCGATCTCAAGTATGTGTGAGCTGACTACAAAGTTGGCTGTTCCGGTCTGAAGTATGACATCGCCTTTCTCGGCGAAGACGATTGTTTGTACTAAGCTCCAGATGCCAGAGCCTCTCTCCTTACAAGCTTTAAGTCACCCAGTGGCGGTTTTATTTATATCGGATACCCTTTGACAAGAGTTAGTCTTCGCAATCAGCAACTACCGGGCTTGTGACTACACTCGTACCAACATAACTCGCTCGGCGGCCGCCTCCGGTGGTGTCCTCCCTCCTCCCCTGTCCTTAGTATCAATCAGCCCAACACTGCGCCGCGAGTCTCCCTCACCAAACACCTCGACAGGGCCTATCTTCACTCACCTTCACCCGCGTACAACATATTCGCCATCCGCATTGACCACAACCCCAGATTCCTGAGCCAGCATCTGTGGCGTCGTTTGCTGACTGCCAAAACAGGTTAGCAGAACACCGCGCTCACAAATTGCACTGAAGGACATATACATACTTTGTATCAAAGACTGAAGCCACGCCACCCCCAGGCCTATTCGCTCTGAATACTGCTCCCCCGGATAGATAGAGGGGGGAAGCGACCCCCCTATGATTGGGGGAATCCTGCGCCCCCCCCCCTCTCTCTTCTAAGTTGCACCCCAGTGAAGGAGTGACCGGTCTATCACCGGATTTTCTCTCGAGGTGCACTCAACCCACCCCACCGTCGCCCCCGCCCAACCCCGCGTCGGAGACACTGAGGGCTGGAACTGGGGGTTTGGGCAGAGGGGAGAGGCACCCCGGATGGAGAAAGGGGAGAGGCGACCCCCCTATGATTGGGGGAATCCTGTGCCCCCCCCCCTCTCCTAAGTTGCACTCCCAGTGAAGGGAGTGACCAGCATATCGCTGGATTTTGATGAAGTTGCACCCGGCGAAGAGTGACCAGTATATCACTGGATTTGGAGTTGCACCCAATGAAGGGTGACCAGTATAGAACTGGGTTTCGAAGCTAGAGGGAGGAGGAGGAGGAGGCAAGGCGAAGCAAAGTTGAGCTGTCAGAAAGTGAGAAAAAAGAAAAGAGAAAGAGAGGGAAACACCCCCTCTTTATATAGACATCGCCGAGCCCATCACGGGCACTAATTAGCCCTGTGTACCGAAGTTGAGAAACGATGTCGTCGGTGCCTAAGTCGGTGCCTGAAACGATGCGATTGACGATGCGATTGACGATGTAATCGACGACATAAGCGTCCCAGCTGCAGCGGTTTGGAGCCACAAGCGGCTAATATCTGGATCGGTTTCTGACAATTAAAGATTAGCGGTGGGCTCTACAATGCTACAGGACGACATCATGAGAATACAAAAATGTTAAGGGGTTACAATAATAGGACACAATATAACACTATATGACATGGCATAACACGACTATGGCGGAGGCGACGTAGTTGTGATCTTACAAATGGAACAAAGCTCACACAAAAAAATCAAGAAAACAAGCTTGAAAGAAAGCACACAAGCAGAGGCTGCAGAAGCAGGAGCACATAAAGGAGGAGCAGAAGTCGAAGCAGAAGTAAAAGTAGAGGTAGAGGCTGAGGCAGAGGCAGAGGCAGAGGTTAAAATAGAAATAGAAACACAAGCACATGCACAAGTATTGTTTTTGAATTGATTTTTTTGTATTGATATATCTGATTTGAGTTGATCTGATCATCTGTCTGATCTGCTCCTCGGCTTCTAACCGATAGCAACTATCCTGGTCATCCTCCCATTATATTGCGCTCAGCCTGTCTAAAGGCCGGCAGCATCAGCCAAAACGCATCAAAGCAATATCATCTGCCTGATTGTGACGCTTTCATGGCCCCGTACCACGATCAGTACCAGTTCCTCTCAACCTCTTTTTCTTCTTCCATCCATCTTGTCTTTTCAAGACTGTAATCCAAAAGAAAAACTTCTGACTAAAAACTAGGGAAACCATATGCAGCCTGGCTAGTAATCGTGGGATATCCTCGCTTCTTACACACAACCCGGTATAACAAATAGAAAAATATGTATATAAAAAAGGTCCAAAATGATCGGAGACCATAACTCCCGGATGCTTAGAGGGTGGTCTCCAATATGCCAGTAGGAAAGAAGAGAAAATAATGATCCGTACAACCAAAATTAAGGAAATTAGCCAATCAGCGTCGTGCGTGGCCGAGAGGGGAGCGATGACGTCCATTCGCCTCTCCAATATAGGTAGAAGAGTGTCCATTCCATCCCAACCCATCCCGTCACATCATACATATACACATCCCATCATCATCGACCCAAGTCTATCTAACACCGATGCAGCATCCCGGACACATCTCTCTCATCGTGTAGAGAGAGAGACACAGAGAAAAAGAAAGCAAAAGGGTAGGGGCTCCAGTCCCCCTTGCCTTTTACTTCCCAGCCTACCGCTTCATCTCATCGGTAGGGAAGTTCATCGCCTCACTCCGACCAAAGCCCGGTGAGTTCAGCGGGCTTGCGTACGCACCCGGAATGGGTACCGAATCGTAGGTAACCTCGCCCGGGGCGGTAGGCGCATGCTCGTGTCGGGTTTCGGTCTGCTCGACGGTGGTGGTGGTAGTGGTGGTAGTGGTAGTTGTGGCAGCGGCGGCAGTGGAGGTGGTTTCGAAGCCGTCCTGTGCCATTTGCGGCGTAGCCTGCTGCACGCGGACAGGTGGGGGCTGGAGGGTAAAAGGTTTGGGGGCGGTGAACTGCTGGTGGGCGCGAGCGTAATCTGCCTCTTGCCGGCGTTCGTCGTCGTCGTCATCCCTGCGGATGTCACCTCGCTCGGCGTCGTCTGCACGGGCGAAGGATTGGGAGAGCGGGGACTTGGCGAAGCCCGGGGTGTTGGGCGCGGACTGGGCGCGAAGCGTGGCGAGGTAGAGGTCCGAACGGGCCTTGTCGCGCATGTCCATGGACTTGTGCAGCTTGCGCTTGCTCCAGAAGCGATAGATGACGAAGATGTAGATGCTGATGGTGATCACCTCGACTACGACTTCGATCAGGGCGCAGATCAGGGTCCAGTTCTGCAGACGGCACACGAGCGCGTAGTTGACCTCGTCTTCGAACAGCGTAGACCGTCGGCCCTGGTTGCACGCCCAGCCCCACATGTCCTGATTGTTGCCGTTGGCCCTGCTCTGGTGCAGGATGACAGCAGCCACGATCCACATGACGGTGCTAAAGATGAAGAAACCGATGGCGAACGAGGTGTAGTAGATGGCCGTCTTCTCGGCCTTGCGGTGACCACCCTTCCAGTAGCCCCAGAATATCGAGACGCACATGACGAGAGAAACGCAAGCAATTACCAAGAGAGTGATCTGAGGCCAGGTCTGCTGGTTCCGGGCCCAAGCAGGGAAGCCGCTGCGAGGAGCGAGCGCGCGGGTAGCGTTGAAGATGATGAAGACGGTGGACAGCATGGAGAGCACGATGAGCGAGCAGCTGAAGTTGACACTGCGCAGGAAGAACTTGGCGACGCGGACGCGCTTCTTGACCTTGAGGTCCTTGGCGTTCATCTTCTCCGTCTTCATTTCCTCCTTCTCGAGCTTGACTTCCTCCCGGAAGGTTGGGCTGCGCGGGTCGATGAAGCGGCCCGGCGTGCCGGGCACCTTGAGAGCGCTCTTCATCGGCGTCTTGGGGGTGAGCGGCACCTCCACGCTCTGGTGTTTGATCTCGTCCGAAGACATGTAGCCGAATCCGACGTCCGCCGGCTGGGCTTGTGGTGTTAGGTGGGTAGTTGTAACGATGGAGCCACCCTTAAAGGGATTCCTCCTGGGGGGGTCGATGGGTGAGTTGACCGATGTAGCCTCTGCAAAACGTGCAGTTCGTGGAGATCTAAGAGACAGGTGCGAAGACGAACTCGATGAGCGTGGCCTCGCTGTGGTTACGATGCCTTGTTTTTCATCAAATACTACTGAGTGAGTCGTTTTGTCTCTTTCTGACATATCTCGGCGGGTGGAAAAGGCTCTGAGAGGTGAAGGTACAGTGTGTACAAGTTTGAGTTAGTTAATGGATGAGTTCTTGAGGAACTTCTCGGGTCTCTGTCGATGCTATTGCTGTTGCTATTCCTGTTCCAAGGGACTTGCTGTTCAACGATGCCGTAGTGGAGGTGGCTTCGATGTAGCAACGGCGACTGACGGGTGTCCAGTGTGAGCTTGTTGACGATGGAAGGAGAGAGAGCGACGACAGAACGAATCTGTTGATGGTGGTGCTACTACAGCAACGAGAGACGAAGGCGAGGTAGAGGGAGAAAGAGGAAAGGTCCGGATGGTCGAGACCTTTTGAGCGGGCGTCTATGCAGCGGCAGGGGTTGTTTTACGTCGGAGGATTGATTGAGCGAACGTCGAGCAGTCGTTCGAGTGGATCGAGGAGCAATGTGAAGCAGGATGGATCGTTAGAGTGAGAAGGATGATGATGTAGGAGGAGGACAGGAAGGTAACAGATGTCGATACAAGTCGAGAGGCCCGGCGGCAATATGAGGGAGCCGGCTCGTGGAGCTGGGCGGCTGCAGAGACAGCGTGTGCACCGTTGGGTCGAGGTGGTCCAGAGGGGGGGCGAATTGGAGGTTAGCGTCTGGATTTTAGACGCCCGGTAACTCTACTTCTGAAGAAGAGAGGGACAGATAGAGGTAGAATGCGGCCCGGAGGGTTTGATCGAAGCCAACGAGGTTCTTGTTTCGCTTGTCGTGGGAAGGCTTCTGTATGTCTTGTTGCAGGATATGGCACAGACAGGCAGACAGATACACCTGCAGCACTTTGCTTTAGAAGCTCTGCAAAGACAGGCTGTTCTCTCCGCTTTCCGATGATAGAGCGCTCTTGCGGAGACTCGTCTTCTAATTCTTGTGCTACCTTTCACGGCGAGAGAGGGCCGTGAGCAGTAGCACGAAGAGCGGGCGCCAAGAGAGACTGTAGAGATCTCTCTCAATCGCGCTTTCTCGCGATCTTTCAGACGTCAAATTTCAATCTCGCCCACCGTTTCGCCTCTGTCGCTATAGCTCACCAGCTCTAAATTAAAGAGCTGGGGGTATAGGCGGAGGGGGGCCAGAGATAGGTGAAGGTGAGGGAGAGGAGGAGGAGGGGAAGCAGAGAACAGAGGAAGAAAGAGATGGTGGTTGTGGTTGTGGTGGTGGTGGAGATGTGAAGGTGCATGTGTCTGCCAATGGGCGGCCGGCAGACAGCGGGCAGGGCTTGTGGGGCCTGTGTGCCTGTGCATACGCCTCCACAGCGGGCGCGTACTGGAGCTGCGACAACGAACAACGAGCCCAAGAGGAGGAACAAGAACAAGAGCTTTTTAGTGCAAGCGAGTGGTCGGCACTGGTCGCACTGGGATCATGGGGGTGTTCTACGGGCGGCAAGCTGAGATGGCCCTGCGATTGGCTGCCGGGGGTGCCCACCGAATCTTCGCTCCCGCATACCCACAAAGCAAAAAATCGCATCCCGAGGGTCGAGATGGATCCAGTAAGCCAAAGTGGGTTAAGAAAGTGCTCGATGGGGTTAGAGCGACGTTTTTCGCCGAGGGTGCTGAGTGGTAGTTGGTGCTAACTAGCACTGCTGACTGTGCTGTGCGGCGAGTGCGCACCGCTGACTGGCCGGCTGTTTGGAGCTCTAATGCCGGTGACAGCCAATTAGCGCTCTGCGTCGCGATCTTGGCTTGATGTTCCCGCCGCAGGGTAACTGGGCAGGTGTGTTGGGTGTGTTTTGCTGGGGGGTCGTGCCTGTTTGGGGGTCACGGGGGTTCGCTTTCGTGCCTTCCTGCCCTGAGGCCCTTCAGTCAGTGGGCGCTTATCCGACGGCTCTGATTGCCCGCCAGCCCGCGACGTTGTCTCCATCCTTCCCTCCCATCCCACTGGTCCAGAACTCATCCACCCATCCAGTGTAGTGACGATTAATTAATGTACCCCAATTAATCAATTAATGTTAATGCATTAAGAGACCCCATTAATTATTAATGCATTAATTAATAGACCCCATTAATCATTAATCAAATTAAATTAATTAAAAATTAATACATTAATAATTAATTAATTGATTAATTAATGCATTAATTTAAAATAATGTATAATAAAATATTATTTTAAAAATCCAATACTCAATTTTTTTAAATTTTTTTTTAAATATTTTAATGTGAAAATGGGCAAATAATTTTTTAATTTTTTAAAAAATTAAAATAATATATTAATTAAGCCAAAATAAATTAACCCTAATATTTTTAATATTTTAATATAATAAATAATAATTTAAAATAAAAATTCTATATAATTACTACTTAAAAAATATATAAAAAATTATATTAATAATATTAATCGATTAATTAATCGATTAATTTTTTAAAAATCCATTAATCGTTAATCGATTAAATTAACTACCCCTATTAATCAAAATAAATTAAATTAATAACCCCCATTAATCAATTAATCGATTAACATTAATTAATCGTCACTACACTGGTGTCTCGTAGGGATCAGCGCCTCATATCGGTGCAGGTGTTAGGGCCTAGCAGATGTTAAGCAGTAGTCAGCCTGGACACAGCAGCGCAGAATCACTAATCGTATACGTTAGTGCTCTGCGCTTGACGCAATAAACAATGTCAGGTACATAGTGATTCCAATAGATTCTCACCTAGGAAGAGAGCTACCAAACGTACTTCAGAAATGCTGATCTTTAAGCCAGAAACAGGACAGACACAGACGTAGTTGTTACGATGCGGTAGGTCCGATTCCAATTCTTCTACACAACCACCCAGGCCATTGCGAGGTTGTATCCAGTCCTTGAACATGTTCAAGACCTCAA